>PVKC010014034.1:0-22482 GCA_004027635.1 Crocidura indochinensis
TAATGCAAAACACAATCTCAAAAACTAAAGTGGAGAAGAGTAAGAGAAGCATTTTGCCTTCCCTAAAGCAAGGCATAGGTAAGGAGAGTGGGGTGGGGGATCAAGGGATTTGGAAAACTTCGGTGATGGAGATGGAAAAGTGCATTGAGAAGGATGATGTACATTGCATGACTCAAACCCAACAATGAAAAATGTTGTAAGCATGGTGCTTAAATAAAGCAATTAAAAAGAAAAAAAATAAGTCCTACAGGGAAGTACAGAGATTTGAACCATTAGGTAAATACTTTAATACAATAGTGTGAAATATTTTCAAAAAACTCAGGTAAATCATTTGTTTAGAAAATCAAAGAAAACGCAATTCGATATTAATAGAACATATAAATAATGATTAAAATGTATAAATATGTTAGAACTCATGCCTATTTCTACGAATATTTGCTGAATTTTTACTAGAAACTAATTAGGAAAAATTTTATTCAATAATAATGTCCCTATCCAGGGGCCAGAGTGGAGGTACAGGTTGTAGGGTGTTTGCATTGCACGCACTAAGCTAGGATGGACCAAAATTAGATCCCCTGGCATCCCATAGGGTCCCCCAAGCCAGGATTGATTTCTGAGCTCATAGCCAGGAGTAATCTCTGAATGTCACCGGGTGTGACCCAAAATTAAAAAAATATCTTGAAAATATGATTACAATAATTTTTCTGTTACAATGAATTTACTGTATTGCATATATTCTAAAAGTGTCAAATTTATTTTTAATTTAATAATAAATTAAATATTTCTTAGAGTTTAAAAATGTACACTTTTAGAAACTAAAAATAAATATTGTCTTTCTTTTCTATTTTTAACTTCTTTAATTTGCCTTACTGCAGTGGTCCTTAATTGCAGTGTTAAATTAAAAATAACTATGCAAGGAAAAGGAAAGAAACTGAGTGGAGGAGGAGAAACACAAATATGAAAGAATGGGGGCCAAAGGCCAAGTGGTCCCAGGTGCATTGGTAGTATTAAACAAGGTCAGAACTAAATATCCAAGCTAAAATAAACAACAATAGAATCAAGAAACCCAAACTTTAATCATGTAAACTGTAAATGAGCTTGTTATACCATAATACTGACAAACTCAGGGCCATAGGATGGTGGTATGGGATACACTCTGGGACCATGGTGAAGGGAGGTCAGCACTGGTGTTGGGATTGGCCCTGATTCTTTGTCTGGAACCCAAATATGAAGAACTTTGTAAATCACAATGGTTTCTATAAAATAAAAATGTAAAAAATATGGTGCCAGAGGGATGGCAAAGTGGTAAGGTAAATTTGACTTGCATGCTGTCGACCCCAGGTATTCCATGTGATCCCTCGGTCTTCAGGGGTGATTTCTGAGTACAGAGCCAGGGGTAATCCCTTAGCACGGCTTGGTGTGACCCAAAAACCAATCAATGAATCAATCAATAAAGTTTTAAAAATTTTTAAAATAGCTATAGCAGTATGGTCCCCCGTGCCTGCCAGGAGCGACTTCTGAGCAAATAGCCAGGAGTAACCCCTGAGCCTCACCGGGTGTGGCCCAAAAACCAAAAAAAAAAAAAAAAAAGAGCTATAGCAGGTATTATTTAAAAATAATAAGCTTATGCTAAGCTTAGTGGTGATAATGTACAAAATGCCATCATTAAAAATACTTTTTCTTTGAGTTCTTCAAACCTCTTCCATAATGCTATTTTAAGTTCCTTATCCGAGAGGTTAATCAGGTGCTTGGAATTTATACGGCCATCCGAGCTTTCGTCTTCATTTTCTGTGTATGGTGTTTGCCTGCGAGGTTTCCCCATTGTCACGCTTGTAGTGTGGTTTTTCCTGCTTGTTGTGGTGGGGTTCATTGGTTAAAAAGAGTGCGTGGCCACGAAGCGAAGCGAAGCCTCTAGTTGACAGTTTTTTGGGGGTGCGCTCCCTAGGCCTCTGAGGAGACCTTCAGGGATTCAGAAACACAGGCAGACAGGCACAGACAGGAGAAGTTTCCCTTGAAGTCCTCAGAGTGCTAAAAATAATTTTTGTTTTGTTTTTCAACTATTTGTGTTTCTTTTAATTAAATTAAGAAATTGTCTTTAATCCTGATCTTCTGAGAGGTTTTAAAATTTTCTTTTGAAAAAAGGAAGAGAAAAAGTACACCGATAGAGGCAGGTGAGGAAGGGAGGGACATTATCACTGGTGTAAGTGGACACTGATGAAGATATTGGTGGTGCTGGAACATTGTAAGCCTAAAATTCAATCATGAAGAATCTTGTAACTGGTAATTTACAGTGATTCAATAAAATTCTTTTAAATTGGGCCTGGGAGATAGCATGGAGGTAAGGCGTTTGCCTTTCATGCAAAAGGTCATCGGTTCGAATCCCGGTGCCCCATATGGTCCCCAGTACCTGCCAGGAGCAATTTCTGAGCATGGAGCCAGGAGTAACCCCTGAGCAATGCCGGGTGTGACCCAAAAACCAAAAAAAAATTGTTTTAAATTATGAATAGATGATATACATTTGATCAAATACCTTTTATTTGCACAAATTAAATATTCATGTGACTGGATTTTTTATGTTCTTAACAGTAAGATATAATTTTATTTTTGTTAATACTTTAGTCACTATAAAATTGCAGTTATTCATGACTTGGTTTTAAATTTACAATTTTCTAACATTTATTAGTGTCTATTTCCTTTTACCAAGGCAACCCCTGTTTACCTTTTGCCTCCCATTTATCATTTTGTTTCTAGGTCTTTTACATTTGCGAATGTTGTGTATGTTTTACACTATTATTTTCAATACTGTTACTTTATAGAGTTTCATACTTAACACTTTACCATCTTTCAGTACTTCTCCCTTCTCCTGGAATAACTTTTTACCTCACCATAGATATGCTTCATCCCTTTCCTGTTGTCCTCTTCCCCACACTTTCAAGTGGCATGCTTGCTACTGAGTGCCAGTTCTCATGTTCCTTGCTTTCATTATCTTTGAATATTCCTTATTCCATCATTATGTCTCTTTATGTTCCATATATGAGAAAGGTCATTCTGTGTTGTCTCCTCCCTCTGACTAATTTTACTCAGCTCGATACTCTCCAGGTCCATCCATGTAGCAGCAAATTGCATGACTTTGTTTTTTCTTATGATTGAGTAACATACTACTATTATGTAATATAGTTTCTTTATCCAGTCAACTGTTCTTGGACACTTGGATTATTTCCAAATTTTGACTTTTGTGGGTAGTTCTGAAAGGAACATATGGGTACAAATATCTTTTCTCCTTTTTATTTTTGGGCCCTTGGAATACATTCCAATATATGGAGTTGCTGGGTCTAATGGGAACTCAGTTCCTAGATCGTTTTTTATTAATATCATGTTGTTTTCCAGAAAGGCTGAACCCAGTTGGCATTCCCACCAGCAGTGTACTAGTGTCTCATTTTCCCTGCATCCATGCCAGCACTGGTTGTTCTTGTACTTTTTGATGTATGTCAGTCTCTATGGTGTGAGATGATGTCTCATTTTGAGTTACATTTTTTCTTATGATTAATGTTACAGAAAATTTTATTGTGTGCCTTTTGGCCATTTGTAGTCCTCCTTTGAAGAGAGTTAAGTTTCTGTTCTCCTCAATTTTGATGAGGTTGAATAAATTTTAAATGAGCTTTGATTGTTTTATATATTGCTTAATTTGATTTATAGTTTATTTTTAAGAATGTTTGTGTCATTTTCAAAATGGGAAAATATTGGTCAGAAACATTCTCCCAAGTCTTTGACACCAAATAACTTTTTATTTGTTTTTCCTTTCTTTCATTTGGTATAGCCCCCCAAGCAGTTAAAGATTCTTGGGACCACTTAAATAATACTCTGCCAACCTTGCTGAAAATTTTAGTGGTCAAGTCTGAAAAAGTGATATTGCTCAAGGACAACACTACTGGGACACTTCAGATCATCACTCAGAGATGCGTAAAGTACTACTCTGTGGTGCAATAGATAAAATGAAGAGTTTGAGTTCAAATAATGCACTCCTATCCTTTGCCCTATAATCCCACTAATACTTGGTAGCTTTTTTTAAAATCAGAGTTTCACGCCTACTGAAAACAAATTAAAAATATTTTTAATTATCTGTTTTATAAAATAGTTTACTTAGTCTTTCATTTTTGACATAGTTCATCAGTGAAGACATCTGGCAAGCACCTGGAAACTTTTCTTATTGTGCATATAATTTTAATAATAGACAAAAACCTATTCAAAATTATTTCATGTTTCATGTTTCAGTTTAGTAACATGTCTTTAATATGCATTTGCTCATTTCTTCTAAGCTGTGGTATTGTTAACATACATTTGTTTATGATATTCTTATTTTAATATCCATAACAGACAGTTGTCATCTCTTTAATTTCTGACATGTCCTTTGAGTTTTTCTCCTTGTCTTCATCTTTGGCTTTGTTCAAGGCTTTACCATTTTCATTAATATATTAAAATATCAACTATTGCTTTGATAATTGTATTCATTTACAAATTATTCATGTGATCTATGGTATTTTTGTATTTTCTAAGTGATGGGGTATTATATTTTGGTTGATACTTATTTAGATATCCTTGAATAATAATTTTAGTTCTATTCAATGCAGTTACATATTTAGTATGTTGTATTAATTCTATACTTGTTCATAACTTTTTTGGTTCAAGCATGAAGAATCAATGTGATATAAAGAAAAACCTTCTGAGTTTATTGCCAGTATTTCAAAACTATAGTCCTTATACTTCACTTTAAAAAATTGATTTTATAAAATCACTGAGTTTCAGAACTAAATGGTTGTTGACAGTTTTAGTTTCTTATTGTGATGATAGCACTTTTGTGATAGCAACGCATACAAGACAACCATAAATAAAAACTGAATAGAGCACAGCATAGTATATGGGGAATTTATCAACAAAATTCACTGAGCAGCAAGCAACCATCTCCTCATGAAGACTCACAACTGAAGAAGGTACATGAGGGACTTACTAAGAAAATTTCCGAGTAGAAAGCAGCCATCTTTTCAGGGAGACTAAAATCTATAAAAAGTATAACTACAGATAGAGTTATGATAAGGTTTCCCCTAGATGGGGTTTGGGGGTTCAGAAATTGAAAGAGAAAAGGAACAGAAAATCTGTACTTGTTGTACCTGACAACCAATCAACCAACCCAAAGGAATTGAGTGAAAAAGATGCACAAAAATCAGTGTTATTTTGGCAACACACTAAGTCAGAAATAGACTCAGGTTTCAGTAGCACAATAATGTAAACTGCAACTTCTAGAGTATACTCTACTTTTAATAAGTAAAATGGGGGAGAAAACTATAGATTATGTATGAGAAGTGCCTAGATCAAATAATAATCATAGTAATTGTTT
This sequence comes from Crocidura indochinensis, assembly GCA_004027635.1. Classification (NCBI taxonomy): domain Eukaryota; kingdom Metazoa; phylum Chordata; class Mammalia; order Eulipotyphla; family Soricidae; genus Crocidura; species Crocidura indochinensis. Next base: position 5,393 of record PVKC010014034.1, read on the forward strand.
GATGTATAAATTCCACAGTTGGGGAAGTTTTTATTCTCTATGTAGCCTAATGACAAACAACTTTGAGTTAGCATATAACCTGACAATATATGTCTAGATATTGTTAATCTTCGAGGGAATAATTCCTAAAATAGAAAGATTCCCAAATGTATTTATAACAATATATGTTACCTATCTTTCTCTAAATATCATCTAGAGACTACTGAAAGGAGGGAATACTAAACAGTTTAATAAATATCATCTTAAAGTCCAAAAATGAAACTGTTTTATTTTCATTTCATTTTTTTGTTTACTTTTTGGGCCATACCCAGTGACACTCAGGGGTTACTCCTTGCTATGCGCTAGAAATTGCTCTTGGCTTGGAGCACCATAAGGGACATGGTGGGACTGGGAGTCTAACCGAGGTCTGTCCTAGGCTAGCACATACAAGGCAAATGCCCTACTGCTGTGTTACCACTTTGGCTTCTCTTTTCATTTAATTTTTGTAAAATTCTCTAACTTTGAGAGAGTTATGTTTATTGTAAAATTTTTGATTTTTTAGCTTTTCACTCCAAATTTAATATTATAAAACACAAAAACTCATTTAACTCATTTGTTCATCAATTTAGCTGATCTCAATTAAATGTAGGTGCTAAATTTAGGTGTTTTCTAGTACATATAGGGATTTCTCTCCTCACTATTGATCAACTACATGAGTTCTTTTTTTTTTTTTTTCTGCAGTATGTCTGGTTGTTGATTGACAGGGAGGATAATAAGAGGAATTACTTATATCTTTCCTTCCAGCTTTATAGTTCAGGTTTGTCCACCTAGTGGCTCTGAATTATAGTAGTGTGATATACTAAGTAAGGTTCTTTCCATCCTCTGCTGTGTACTATTAGCTGCTGTCACCTCTCAATGTGATCTAAAAATATAGAATTGGGTTGGAGAGATAATACAGGGAGAATGGCACTTGCCTTGCACCCAGCTGACCTGAGTTTGATCTCAGACATCTTAAATAGTCCCTTGAGCTCTGCCAGGAGTGACAGACTACAGATCCAGGAGTAAACCATGAGCATTGCCAGGTGTGGCTCCCAAACCAAATATACATAGAAAGAAAAAAAGAAAAAAGAAATGAAGAATCCCCTCAACCAAAAGATAAATATCAACTGTAAAGTATTATGGTAATTTTTTAAATTGTTTTACTTTATTAAATATGGACTCTGAATGAGGCAAAAATGAGACATTTCTCTTTGCTATCTCCAGGATATGAACAAAGGCATGCCTTGCATCAGAGGATGGTTGGGGCACACCCCACATCACCATCTGGCTAAGGCTTTAATCTTTAAAGAGCTTTCTTGGCAAATCAACAAGTACATTCCACATAGAGACTGCAAGATACGCATCTGATTCTCTAGAGAACAAAAAAAAAAATACACTCTCCTTTGTTAGTTCAACCCCCCATGCCTCTTTTCCCTGTCACCTCACTTTCCACCCTATTTGATGTCTTTTATAGAAACTTGCAAGTGACTTGCTAGTCTTGGTGCCTGGGAATGGCTCGGAAAAGTGCCAAGTACTTGGTGATTCTTTTGAAAAAAGACATGAGTTCCTAAGCCCAGAAATAAGATCAAAGAAGTTTTGCAGTCCAGGCTAGCTTCTCGAATCCAATTTTAGATACTTTTAGGCTGAGCCCAAGGCTTGGGAACAAGTTCATATTCTTGAGCACTCACTATACATCTGGCCAAGAGTACTTTCAAACACATGGTAACAGTTCTGTTTCAATACATGTATAGGCTGGACTTGGGAGCAAAGGAAGATTTTTCCTGGAGGAAGGACCACAGTAACATTGCCCTTTCATGAAGAGCCATGAAAGTAGCTCTCTTGCTAAAACTCATTTTCATTCTTAATATTTATCTTATTATAATCAAAAGATATCCCTCATCTGCTATGTGATAAATAACACCTAAGGGCTTGAAGCAATAAACGTTAATTATAAATTACAAGTCTCATTCTCTGTTGCTTTGAGACAGCCTCACGGAATTTCTTAGTACTCACTGAGTGAGCTCTCAGATCTCAAAGGAGCAGCTTGCTTAAATCAGCTGCTCTGGGAAAAGATAGCCTTCCTACACCTTCTATTAATAGGTTAATCCAGGTAGAGTCTAGAGTGCAAAGCCAAAATATAGACTACAAGGAACAAAATGTCTATAAATATGCATTTTTTAATAAAAGGAGGCTCTTTGATTTATGAAACTGTTAATAATTGACTTTCTGGCATACAGTGTCACAACTCCAAGTCCACTATCATTGTCTGCAGTTCCCATCCCACAATATCCAACTTTCCAACTTCCTAGTCTACATTCTTGTTTGTTTTTGTTTGTTTGTTTGTTTGTTTTTGTTTTTGGATCACACCCGGCAGCGCTCAGGTGTCACTCCTGGCTCTACACTCAGAAATCGCTCCTGGCAAGCACGGGGGACCATATGGGATGCCAGGATTCGAACCACCATCCTTCTGCATGAAAGGCAAATGCCTTACCTCCATGCTATCTCGCCGGCCCCTAAATTCTTAATTATTATAGTTTGACTTATATTTTTGTATTTTTTGGTTGTTTTTTTTTGTTGTTGTTGTTTTGATTTGGATCACACCCGGCAGTACTCAGGGGTTACTCTTGGCTCTAGGCTCAGAAATCGCCCCTGGCAGGCATCGGGGACCAAATGGGATGCTGGGATTTGAACCTCCGTCCTTCGGCATGCAAGGCAAATACCTTACCTCCATGCTATCTCTCTGGCCCCTCACATATACCGTTCTTCTGCATGAAAGGCAAATGCTCTACCTCCATGCTATCTCTCAGCCCCTATATTTTTGTATTTTAAACCTAGGACTTTTGACATATAAGACTACTTTACCCTTATACAACCAAAGTGTCCAAGGCCTCTGATGAAGGGCCCTGGTATCTCTAGACTACCTATTTTACTTTGCAGCCATTTCTCTCCTTCATTTGTACGTCTGTTTCTATAATTTAGGGTCAAGGTGTGTCCATTTTTGATTCATCTATTCCTTTGTCTACATATGTATGTATGTATGCATGTGTATGTATGTATGTACAGTGGAACTACGAAAATGGTGAACCCAAGAAATGCTATTCAAAGGAGATAAAACTAGAGGGTTCTATGTTAGGTAAAGTAACTGAGATGAACAAAGAAATCCCATCTGTGATTCTATATATATTTCAAGACTTCTTTCGTCTTACTTGTTAATTCCCAAAGCAAGTCATACAGCTGAGTCCAGAGAGAAGAATTAATTACCCACCAAATCAAGAGACCATCAATGTAATTTATTGAAAATTATAGTTTTACATAAAACTTCAGTGATTCTTTTTATTTCCAGAGAAATTATTTGTTAATTTCCAGAGAATTATTTGTTACACATTTAATAAATTTTTGTATTCCTAACTTGTTACTAGATGTGTTAATCTGGATCAGTCATTCTTGGAATCTTTTATTTCATGCTTCATTGTCAGTGTGTTTTGTAAAGTTTAATGCTAGTCTGATTGATGATGAATGAGGATAAAGGGTAACAGTGACCAGGGTGTTCATATTTTCTTGAGAGTTGTGGCTTGGTGTTAACCTTTGTCTTTTCTTCTTCACTTCATAGGACTCACTTGTAAAAGAAAGTCTCTCTGCTACTGACTTCTATTGAATAGTACAAGGAGATCTTTATTTTCTTGGTTTTTTGGGCCACACCAGGTGATGTTCAGGGGTTACTCCTGCTATGCGCTCAGAAATCGCTCCTGGCTTGGGGGACCATAAGGGACACCGGGGGATAGAACTGTGGTTTGTCTTAGGCTAGCACGGGCAAGACAGAGATGCCTTACCATTTGCACCACTGCTCTGGCCCCAAAAGATCTTCTAACTCATACTTCTTTCACTCAACTTAACTCTTTTTTTTATTGTGATCATAATGGGTTATATATCTTTCACAGTAGTATTTTAGGTACATATTAACATTAAATCAGGGGAATACCCATCACCAAATTTGTTCTCCTCTCATCCCAGTTCCCTTTCTGCCACCCATATACCCCACTTTCAACCCCGGGCTGCTAGAGTAGGTGGTCCCCCTCTTTGTCTAGCTTACTATTAGTGGTCATATATCTGTTTGGTCCTGGTACACTCCCTTTCAACTTAATTCTTAAGTACCATTTTCACAATGTGAGTTATGGGATCAATTAACATTTCAAGACAAGTTGAGGATTGTGTGTGTGTTGGGAAGAAAGGGCATTGCCTTGAATATAGTCCGTGATACTCAATCAATATTTCAGGTACGGAGCTAGCCACAATTTACCCTTTAACAATTTATCCAACTTATTGGTGGCTAAAATATGACCAAAAGTATAATCAAGTATGAATATAATAAGAGGTGATTAGATTGAATGATAAAGTTAACCACATGGTGGGACTAGAGAGGTAGTACAACGAATTGGGTACTAGTATTTGGTTGACATGGGTTTGATCTCAGATAACCCATCTGGTCCCCTAACACTACCAAAAGTGATTCCTGAATACAGAACCAGGAGTAAGTCCTGAGCATTGCTAGATGTGGCAAAACCAAAACAAACAAATGAACAAACAACAACAAAAATGTAAAAAATTGAACAGAAGCAAGTGCTAAAATGTATTTCTGTGGTGTCAGAAGTACCTCAGGATGATATAGTTGGTATTCAAAGGCTAGGTTGTATTTGGAATGAGGGGAGGTTCAGATCCTCTGTATCATATCTTCAGGCAGAATATATAAAAGGGAGGATGTGCTCTCGGCCCTTTTCACCTCACTTCCTACTGCCAGCATTCCAGCTATATGGCTTACTGCTTCTGACATTTTCTGGCTACTGAGATGGTCCCATGACTCTCATCCGGAACAGAGAAAACTACAGGGTCCCCACCCAGCCTCCATAACAACTGTGTAACTGCTAATCTCCTCACACCCTCCACCTGCCTCAGCAGTGAGGTCATCAGGTATTTCAGTCCTATGAGGAAGGCGTGAATATTAGCTGCAGGAAGTGCTTCCAGGGTCTGATACCAAGGTGTGAAAGGATTTCAAGGTTTTGCAAGTGGCTTCATATTTTTTCTGCCTTTTTTCCCTTTGATATTTCTCTTCCCCCCACCTCACTCTTTCTCATAGATGCCTATTGCTCTCGGGAAACTATTTATTTTGAAAAATATTAAAAATTTTTATCTTATTTTGAATTTAGAAATAAGCATTTCTAAAATTTGCTGGAAATCAATCTTTTTCATCTCCTTATATTAAGGCAGTGGGAAGTGATTACAGAATATTATTATTTTTGATAATTCTCAATGTTCTGAAATAGAAATTGCATGAGTACAGCCATCATCAATAAGCATTGCCAAGTGCATCATGGCTCCACTTACTGTTGGATATACAGAAGATATACATTAAAACAACAATGATGGTATTTTTCAGGGAGTGCCAATTCTACTAAATATTCTATTGAACAGAATGAGATCATACAAGATCATTGGATTCTGACTTCAGGATGAATTTTATGAGAGTCCAGAGCACTTATATTACATGTGAAGAAGCAGGAGCCTGGAAATTTTATTTTGAAATTCACTTTCCAAGTCAGATTCAAAACCAGATCTTCTCACCTTCTGAGGGTTTTGGCAATTCTACAGAGAGTAAATGATATGACCTTAAGAAGCCAGAGATTATGCTAGAAATCTTTTCCTCATCTCATACAAATGAAAAATTCCGTGCTGGATCCTGATGTCAAGTCTTAATAGTAGGAAAATTGATGTGATTATAGGTTATTAGTATTTGTTATTTAAAAGACTGTCCTAAACACATAAGAAGTGTGAACAAATTTGGCTTTAAGGCATTCATATGAACTTAATTCATTGGAATAGGAGCTGAGCAAGTTGTTTTTCTCCATCATACATAAAGTATAATGTTAGTGATGATATAATATATATATAAAATGTGTGTACATGTTGTATATATTTTGCCCTCTGAGCTAGAAGAAAATAAGATCTATTTAGAAAAAGAAGAGAGCTGATATATGAAGAAAAACAGACAAAGCCATGTATGTACATTAAAGTTCTTTCTTTGAGTTATTTATAAAACTTAATTATTCATATTTGGGGAGTATTGTGAGATGCTCTGTCATGTGATAAATATCTTCTATACTCAAGCTAGAATTGAATTTCTACCATAAATAGTGCACAGTACAAGCCAAAGATTATTAAATTCTATAAAAGATTATTAGAACATGAGAGTTAGTATATGGAGCTGGAACTCATTGAAACATAAAGCTAGTTTGTTGTGATGAGCTTAATTAAATCAAGGAGCCATGAACCTGGAGACTTTTGCTAGCACATTGGCCTGATCGATGTGCAAAAGGAACTGAGGGCTCCCAGAGATAATTTGCCACTAAAGTTGTGTTTCTAAATTGAAGACTGTTATGCAAAGAAAAGCCAAATCCAAAATGGCCCAGGTATAAAAGAAGTAAAAATAAATCTTAGGAATACCAAGGGTCATCTTTATATGAAGTGAGGTTTGGAAGTTAGTGAGCGCCAAAAAAATGTTTAATTTGAACTGAGGGCCGTCTTATGGAGGAAGAGTATTGAAATGATGGAAAATTTCATTCAGTGAGTCATCTAGCACTATTTTTTAACCCCCAAAGTCTTCCATTCTGATTCAGATTCCCAGAAATAAGCTAGATAAGCAGAATAGATATAGAACTCCAAGGGATGTACTCCCTCATATAGTTAGTGCTTCAGAAAACCTCAATTTTCTGAACCCCATGGTTCATGTTTCACTCCCATTACTTATTACCATAAACTCATTTTGTATTCCTCTCTCGTCCTTTTTCTCCTTAGTTTTACAATTATCACCATTCCTCTGCTTTCCCTAAACTTTTCCCAGATGATAAGAGTTCTGTAAATAATTTATTTTCCTTTTGCAGCAACTTTCAGAATACCCTTCTTCCATAAACTATTTTTCTTAAAATGATGATAAAAGTAAAATGTGGAAATTATGTACTTCTCTTTGTCTGAATGTACTCATCAAAACTTAAATCACTGTGTAGGCAACGAGTAAATCATTTGCTTTGTCTATTTGCAGATACTTTTGATCAGAACTGAGCCATTATCCTTGATATGTTAATATTTCAGTGTTCTGGGATTTTAAAAATCATGTCACCTTAACAGGAAACTATTTCCTAGTACAATCTGGAATAGCTCACCTTGGATGACTTGTAGGACTGCAAGGTAGTTTCAAGTTCTCATGTAAACGTTAATTATGATTTCACATGCATAATTGTTGTTTCTATCTTCTAGGTACTTTGTTGGTCTCTATTACATGTGACATGTTGTCTCAGAGAGCAATTAGATAAACTAGATTAGAATCTAGGCCCATTGAGCACAGGCAACATTATGGAAGCAGTAGATGTTTAAAAAATTACCATGCTCTGGAATTATTTCCACTAATTTATCTTTTGAATTTTCCCCTAGTTGATGAAAATTATTATAACTTCTCATTAATCAACATCTAGCCTCCATAAAATCCATTATACTTCTTTTAAATGTAAATTTTATTTTTTTACTAGAGAATGTCATCATCTGGCAGTCATATACATATAAACAATATGACTTAGGAATGCAAATTATAATATGACAGAATTACTTAATTTTTAACAGTTCAAAGACATAGATGCATATATTTCAGGATCGCATAATAGAAATTAAAGAAAAAAGTTTAAAACCCTCACAATAATTGCTGACTGATAGCAAAATACCTTAATTTTTTTAAGGCTGATAACAGAATTCACTACTTTTGTGGGAAAATCCCACTGAAACCAACATGATAATATCAAGCAAATGGTTAAGAGTTCTATTTCCTCTTCAAAATAATTATGTTAAATTAATGAGAATAAAACATTTGCACTCATTTCTTTAAATGTATCATATATATTATCAAATCTTTTAGTCATAAATTATGTATTACATTAAAGAAATACTTAATTTCACTAAGATAGAGATTATTTTGTTCTCAACAAGGTATAGTATAATTATGTATATTAAATCTCTGAGATAACATGTTTTAATGACATAGGATAAAACCCATATTGATGAAAATATGGAAACAATTTAACAGTAAAATAATAAATATTCTTAAAAAATACTCCAGCTACAACAGGAACTGAAGCAATTTTTTCAAAAATATTCTTTAAAGTATATACAAGGAATAGCTTCTATTTTATATTGAGTTTGGAAACTTACTTAACTTCAAGCCTGGCTTCACACATCATCAAGTGAAAATAAGTGTAGGTGGTAGTCTTAATATCTAGTATAAAACTCATATAATGACATCACAGATCAGAAAATACAACATTTATTTATTAAAACATGTTACTATGTATTTTATCTAGAACTTCAATAGGGATTTATGTGGTGTGCTTACAGGATGGTAATGGGTCTATTATTGGGAGAAGCAATGATGAATGGAAGGAAGTATCTGACTAGCTTTGCAGAAAGACTTGTAGGTTTTTGAATTCTCCTCCAAATAGAAGATAATAGCCATCTGTTCCCTTTATCCACTGGGGAGTGAGCAAAGGGATAGCAGTTAACAACATAGCTAAGGAGATTTGGGAACACAATGAATTTCACAACTGACAAGTTCCTTAGACACTGGAACCATTGACCAAGTGTTCTGTGAGTGGGGTGAAATGCCCTTCTCTGGAGGCCACCAGACACATCTGTCTGGCAGAATATAAATGTGGTGCTACTCGGAGGCAGAAGAATGAACATTTGATGGCTGGATTCCTGCATTCCAGCCTGGCAATATTTATTTTAAATCTTATTCCTCTCCCGGTGAAGAGATCTAGATTTCCTACAAAGATTTTGAAGACATCCTTCTTTTTTCACTTTGTTCTCTAGGAAAAAATATAAATTAATAAAGAAACTTATTTTATTTATGAGTAAAGTATGATTTCTTTAAAGAAACAACAATTTTGCTCCTATTTGTTATTATATGTATTTGAAGACAGGAACATTTACATTGAAAATGAACAATGAGGGGCCAGAGATAGCATGGAAGTAGGGCGTTTGCCTTACATACAGAAGGACTGTGGTTCAAATCCCTGAGCCTGCCAGGAGTGATTTCTGAGTGTAGGGCCAGGAGTAAACCCTGAGTGCTGCTGGGTGTGACCCAAAAAAACCCCCAAAACAAACAAACAAAAAAAGAAAGTAAATGAACAATGATCAACTATCACTGTCTTTGCCCTGCAACATGTGGGTGACTTGTGGGGTTTTGATTTTTCTCTTGGCACAAGCTAATTATAACCTAAGAAAACAGGTTTAAAGAGATTTAGCTCAGAACTTTAGACTGGAATGACTTGAGAGCCTCTTGAAAAGGTGGGTAAAATTAAAAAACTGAGTTATAAAGAGATGAAATGAATGAAGAGTTATGAGAATAGGTGAACTCATGAAAAAGCAGAACTTTTTTTAACTGAATTTGTGTTCAAGGAAGGTACAGTAGTAGGGTAAGTCTAAAATGCACAGATAATTAATATATTAACTTTAAAGAAATTAAGCATTCCAGGGACTTTCTATGGCATGCAAAACCTGGGGCTATAACTCCCAGACATCGAGCAAGGTAGACAGAGGTTAAAGAGCAGAAATACAGTCATACACTGATTAAAATTGACACGTATTGGTCATGATAATAGCTTAATGAGCTGATGATGCACATGATTTGCATGCTGGAGCTTCAGGTTTGATATCCAGAACTGCATGATCTCTTAAACCAAGTATAAGATTCAACTTCAATCTAATAACTATTTTTTCCTTCTGTTCTCATGATCGACTGACCAAACCAACATATAACATCAAATTAAAACATGAAATTTATTCCCACTTATGGGAATTCAATGATATTAAAGATATTTAGTGATGGAGCTGAAGTGATAGCACAGTGATTAAGGCACTTGCCTTACATGCACCTGTCTCTGGTTCAATACACAACACAACATATGATCTCCTGAGCTCTACCAGGAGTGATCCCTGTGCAGAGTCAGGATTAAGTCCTAAGTACATCTAGGTGTGGTCCTCAAATCCAAACCAACCCCCCCAAAAAAGCAAAAACCAAGAAAACAATCCCCAAAGCAACCAAAATAAAGAAAACTGCATTTCATTGACAAAATAATTTTGTGTTAATTGATATTTTCTTTATGTTAGCTAATAAACCGTCCTTCTAAAAGTGAGAAACAACAACCCATTCCCAGTTGTTACCTATAGCACCAAAGACCTCCTTGTCTAATGTGTATACACCCTAATGCTCCTCCTATCACACGAAGACTGAGAAGTTAGATCTGGCCTCCATTGAAGATCTAATAATCAGTCCACTCTGTAATTCAGAAAAACAATGAACTAAGGGTTCCTCATTGCCTATGCACCATATCACAAAATATTAAATCACTTTTGTCCATTCAACTATTGCTTTCTAAAAATATAAATAATTTTGAATTTATAAACATAGCATATATTAGTTATGAAATCAGATTTTCCCTTGGCAAGATCTAACAGTATTACCTATAATAAATACATTGCATCCTCCTAAATCTGTTTCCTCAGTAGTATTTTGGAATAATAATCCTTCAGAGAGTTGTTGTATGTTTTAACTGAGATCATATTTACACGTGCTTGGCCAAAAGCCTCCATGTAGCAGATGTCAATAATTGGTTGTTATATACTTGACTCATATAAATAAATGAGATATATTACTTCACTTCCTCTCCTATTGCTCATTCTCAATGCAATAGTCTTTTAAAACATGATTCAGATCATATCAGTGTTTGGCTCAGATTTCTTAAGTGACTACTATTTTACTAAAAGTCAAACCCCAAATCCATCCCACATACTATTTTGACCACATTATTTACTATCTCCCCTTGTGGATTTCTATATTCCTACTACCTTTATCTCCTTGCCTCAGGTATTTTGCTCTCTGCAAAGAACTTTTATCCTATATACGCTCAAGATGAGTCTCCTCAAGCTTCTGAGGACTCAGCTGAAAACACTTATTATTTACTAGATTATTCATCAGTTCAAATTAATCAAAGATATAACCATTATCCCCTTTGTCTCCTTTCATCCTGATGAACTTTTTCCAAATCAAATTCTACCATCTAAAATATTCCATCTTGACAAATTTTGTTCTAGATTTTCTTTAACTTATGGTTTGCCTAGTTTATTCCATCAGACTTATGATTTCCATTCTGACAAGTATTGTTCTTATTCTAATATATTTGCAATATTGACACCAGGTATATTTTTCTAAAACTTAAGTTATGGTGCCTGTAGATAGCTCAATGATGCAGCAAACTACTTCAGGCAAAAGGCCACAAATTCTGTCCTGACACCTTCTTTACATGCTGAGTGGAACTCCGGTAGCACTATCAGTAGCACACATTTAAGGCTCTCTTCTGCACAATAACTGCAACAACAGCAAAGGGAAAGGAAGGGGAGAAATATATTTTTACTTCACACCTCTGTATGCAGTTCCACTCTACTATTCAGTTCCAAAATTAGACATCATGTTATGTTTGTATACAGTCTGGTTTATCATACTTTCTTGCCTATTTCTGTCTTAAGACCATTTTTAAGACCTGACATGGTCTAACTTTATTTCTGCTCCAAGCTCTTCTTGCCTCTTGCATCTATTCTGTATAATCCTACTTCTGAGTCTTTTATTCCTTCTGTTCTTCTAGAATGTTCTCTTCTAATCCAAGTCCACACCAGTCTCAAGGTTCAATATAAATCAGACCTCTTTGAAGTAAAGCTCATTCACAATAGCTGCCTCTTGACAACTTCTCAACCTAGAGTTACATACATAGTCTCCAATTGTAGCACATGATGATCACTTTTATTATATGACTTCCATTTATTCAGTTCCTATCACATTCGAGACAAAACTATTTTAAATTTTAGTTCTTTTGCAAGCCTGGAAAGGTAAAAATTATTATTCCTAGATCCTATATTGAAATTTAGTCTCTAAAATCATAGTAAATCATAGGTCCAATATTCAGATTCAATGTACCTAACTATGCTATATAGACTTTTGTTTTTCCTCAAACATATAACATGCTAGCAGATTTATCATAATATGTACTCAGTAGGCACCTAATAAACACAGGTTGATTTAAGTGAAAGGAGGAAGCAGCCTAATCAAATGTGTCTTGAAGAACGTTCACCTTTAAAGGATAAAATGGGGAACTAAACATTCCCTCTGCCTTTATCTCACTCTTTCATCTGTGGTAACAATGGCTACAAAGCAGGCTGATGTATTGCAGTCATGTAAAGAGAAGGGTATGTTCTCTGGGATCAAAACATTTCCTTTTCGGAGTTAGATTCTGCACTTAGCCATTTCTGGCATATAGGTCAGCTCACCGCTGCTACCTCAGGCTGAAAGCTTTCAAGGCAATCCTGTGCTGAACACCAGTAATGTTCTTTTTGATTGCAGGCCAAAAGGCCTTCTATATATCTGAGGTTGGGTAGTAAAGAGGGGGTTGGTAGTAGTGGTCTTTTACAGCAACTTCATTTCCCGAAAATCAGAGAGGACACAATGCAGCCAGACTAGGGGAAGTGCCCTTAGTGGATTATTCTTGGCAAATTAGTCTGCAGAGTGTTCCAGACATAAAATATACAAAGTAAAGGTAATACAGGTACTTTCAAGAAAGTGTTATTTGGTTTTTACTCTACACAAGGGGGTTATATTTACTTTTATAGTTTTTAAATTATTCTTACTTATATTTTATAGCAGTATATCATTAAATATTTTCAAGGCATGTTAGTAAGGAATCCAAATATCCTGATCTTTTAGTTTTCCCTTTCAATATTATTTTGCCTGAAAGGACAAATCCTTGAAGAATAAAGTTAATCAATGTCTAACCAAATAATGACTGTATTTCAAATTTCTCTCTTTCTCCTCTCTCCATGATAATAAGGCATTTTACATTATTTCATGGGCTCTTTAACAAAACTCTATGTGCCAATTAGGGTTCAGATCTTTTTCATTTTTTCTTTATTTTTCAGAAATAAATAAATACTCTCATTGAGTCTACATGAGATACACAGTAACTAAGTTGAGTTTCAGTCATACAGTGTTATATGACCTATCTTCTCACCAGGGCACATTTCGTGCCACTAATGTCCCTAGTTTTCCTCCTGACCTTCCCTTGCTCTCCCCCTTGCCTATGGTAGACATTCTTATTCTTTTCACTCTCTCTCTCTCTTCCTTTTCTATTTAGACACTGTGGTTTGCAATACTGTTATTGAAGGGGTATCATGCATATCACTTTTACCTCCTTTCAATATTCAGTTTTTGTCCAGAGTGATCATTGCTATATTATTGCCACTATCGTCATAGTGGTCCCTTCTCTGCCCTTAACTGCACTCTCTTGCTATTTGTGGCAAGCTTCCTACCATGGACTGGTCCTCCTTACCTTTGTCTCTATTGTCTGTGGGTATTGTTACAATAATAACGTTTTTAATACCATAAATAAGTGTTAACATTAGATTATTCTATCATAATAATTAAGTATCCCCAACTTGCAGCAAAATTTTGCCATGTAAGAATAGACCTCTTCCCTGGTTCCCATCCCAAGTCAGGCATCAGAGAAGGACTTTCCTGTGTAAGTTTCTCATGGATGAGTGGATTTGGAGAAAACACAGGACCTTGCAAATGTGGCTGCCACTGGTAGGCAGAATGCCTCCTCAGCAACATGTCCCACAACCTCTCTGACCCAGCTCTTTTCTTGCTGGAACTCAGCACAGAGCCACCTGCTCCCACACTGACTGGTTTTCCTGGTGGAGATGAGGTGTCAGAGTTTTCTGCTCTTTCCCAGCACTCTCCTGTGGTATCATATTTTCTCAGCTTGTTCTGAAACTCATCTTCCTGACCCTCCCAATCCTCACTGACCCTTTCTCAGGTCACTGGCAGGGAGTTCATGAAGAACTCCAGCTCTGCCAGGTTTCTGCTAGTCTCTGGAGGAGGAAAGTTCTCTCTGGGTTAAAGCTCTTTGGTTAAATTCTCTTTGGGAAAAAAAGAAACTCAGATCAGGCTTTCAAATACGTCAGCTCTCCCGAGGATCCTCTTAAATATTAGAGCATTCCAGAAAAGTCATCTTGCCTACTCATAAGATTTTTGTTTTTAGGTCTAGAAACTCATGAGCTCTGTAGACTGATTTAGTTCAGATTCTGCAATCCTTCTGAATTTTATCCCTAAGAATCAGAAAATAGGGAATAAAGGATTCTTTTCCAAACCCTGCATCCACTCAGTTGTAGGGTCAGATAGACATGCCTATTTTGTAATGAGCTCTATTACTGGGACCTTGCCCTATTTTGGCCACCCCTTCTCTCTGTTAGGCATGGATCTTATTCACTCATCTACAGAAGCTAAGGGAAGTCTTCTTAATGTCATTGTTAGTCCCTTTCTTGGGAGTGGTTAAACAAGATTTCACATCATGGTAAATCAGTCCTTATTGAACTTGTCAGTGTCCTCCTATAGGTGGTCTAAAACAAATTCCTCTTAACCCATACTGTCACAGTGCAGCTCTAGACTGTTCCGCTACATGTATAGAGTGAATGATATAGATTCTTGGAAACTTTTGGCCTCTTGTTTTTGTTGCACAGCATCCTATGATCTTTACTATGTGTGGACTAATGACTTGTGCATCTCAATAAGCCCTTCAAAGATAAAGCACGCATTTTGTTTTTGTTTTTTCTTATTTGTTAGTTTATTTTATTTACTTTTGATTGGGTTTAGATAAAGTTGATTCCACCTAACACTATGACCCAGACAGAGCATGGGACTACACATAAGAGAATTAAAGTAATTCTCAGATGAAGAGAAAAGCTTGATAAATTCAGTCTATATATTAATTCTAGCATTCATATCCAAAGTTTGCATAACTCTTGTTAAGGTATGTATTAATTCTAGCATTAGTAGTTTATGTACACCAACAGAAGTGGAATATAGACATATACTACTGTACGTATATTGACTAGGATCAATTACCAAACTTCATTTCATAATCACTGTTATAATATAAATATCTTAACTGTGTTCTTGTTTTGTAAAAGATAGAACCCAAGGTCCTAAATATTCAATGTAATTACTCTGATACTGAACTATATCCCCATGCCCTAAACATATTACTTTTATTTGTCTCATGTTTCTGGACATACCAAACTGTGCTCAGGGCTCTTTTTTTTATTGTGCTTATGGGACTTTATGCCATGTGTAGTGCCAGGGATTGAATAGAAATCTAACATATGGGGCCCGGGAGATAGCATGGAGGTAAGGCGTTTGCCTTTCATGCAAAAGGTCATCGGTTCGAATCCCGGTGCCCCATATGGTCCCCGGTGCCTGCCAGGAGCAATTTCTGAGCATGGAGCCAGGAATAACCCCTGAGCACTGCTGGGTGAGACCACCCCCCCAAAAAAAAGAAATCTAACATATACACACACAAAAAAAACCCACTAACTTCATGCTAATACATATTTCCCTTCAGTAGGTTGGAGTAATGCACATCCTATAGCATTGTTATGAATATAATAGACATAGTTAACATAATTTATGGCATTTCAGTAAACTAATGTGCCATAAATTGGCATATGTACTATTTCTCATTTTATGTGAGGATAAATGGTTTCTAAAAATTTATCTTCAAAGGCCAGAGCGATAGCACAGTGGTAGGGCATTTGCCTTGCACGTAGCTGACCCAGGACGAACCTGGGTTCCACCCCCAACATCCCATATGGTCCCCAAAGCCAGGAGCAATTTCTGAGCACATAGCAAGGAATAACCCCTAAGTGTCACAAGGTGTGACCCCCAAACCAAAAAAATATAAATAAAAATAAAAATTAATCTTTGGTAGTAATGGAAGTGAAATCACTGTATATACCAAAGCTTTGTATAAATTAATACTATCTTACACAATATTTCCTCAAAAATAACAAAATAAAATATCATGTAAAATAGATATAAAGCATTTAGAAAAAAGTCTTTTCCCCTTTGTTCAGACTAGAACATAATCATGAGAGTTCATTTAAAATTCGTTTTTATTAATCACAAGCAAGTATGTCAGTTTAATGATGCAATGCTGTATTGCTTTTGTGAGTTCCTTATTCTCTTATCTATAATTTATTTAGTTATTAGTTTTGAGGGCACACCCAGTGGTGCTCAGAGGTTATTCCTGGTTCTGCACTCAGAAATCACTCCTGGCAGCACAGGGGAACATATAGGGTGCCGGGATTTGACCCACCATCCGTCCTAGATCAGCTTCGTGCAAGGCAAATGTCCTACTGCTGTGCTATCCCTCTAGCCCCTCTTATCTATAATTTTAGCTATTTTCTTATCTTCTCATTTCTAGGAGCAAGCTTTCTTATTTATTTACATTCAGACTCTATATTTATTTACATGTATTACAAAACTTACACAGAGAAGCACATTAGCCTAGTTTTTATATTTATAGATTATTAAACTGTCTATAGAAAACAGGGGAGTTACCAGGGTCTCCTAAAATACCCCACTTTTCCCTGTGCTTGGGAAGATTTATAGTTTAAATCTTATACAGTTCTAATATAGTGTCCTGTCATTTTTCAGAAAGTAAGATGCACTATTTTTAAGTTTACATTTCTTTTTTTCTTTTTTTACATATATATATTTAATTTTTGCATATTGTCGACAATAGTAGTTTAGGCACATATTGACATAAAATCAAGGGCATTCCCATCATCAAATTGTCCTCCCTCCACCTCCATTTCTGTCCTACCACCCATATCCTCCTCCCTCTCCCTTGGGGCTGCTAGAATAAGTTGTCCCCTCTGTGCCTAGTTTACAACTTAGTGGTCTTATACTTGTTTGGTCTTGGTACTTCCCTTATTTCCCCCTAACTGGGAGGCTGGACTAGAAGTTCTAGTTATGTGTTTTTGTTTGAAGAATAGAAAAGTAATAAACTGGGGTAAAAATCAAATACGCCAAAAATGGGCAGAGTTTATCATCGATTTGAGAGACAAAGGGAAAAAAGAAGGTGAAACACCTC
>PVKC010014035.1:0-22470 GCA_004027635.1 Crocidura indochinensis
GAGTCTTCCAGAATGCAGAATCAGGAGTAAGCCCTGAGCACTGCCGGGTGTAGCCCAAAAACAAACAACAATATATTAAAATAAAGAAAAAAGTAATGTCGAAAATATAAAGAAGTTTGATTTACTAGTAGGAATTGGTAACTTTTCTTTTTTTTTTTAAGTTAAAAATGCAGGGACAGCAAAAAAAAAAAAATGCCTGGACATCAGAAAGTTCACATTTTCGAATTTATCAAATTCATTCAGAATTAGTTTTTTTATTTATCCTAGATTACAGTATGGGATTACTAATATAGTTCTTTTAAATTTCATGCTTTTTTAATTTGTCAAGGCAATATCTGAAGAAATATTATTCAAAATGAAACATTGCTTTAAACACCATATTTTCAAACAGTTCTGAATACACTCATTCTAATAGGTGATATAAGATAAAGCAAGCTGGTAAGCATTTATTTCTAAAAGTAGAGGGGGAAATTTAGCATGTAACACTGTAGAGTAGACTATTCTGTGTAAAAGGTAAGGGAATTTAGTTTTTTAATCTACGGTGTGTTTGGAAATTGCCTTGTCTTGTATTTCCCCTTCTAATACTAGGGCAGAATATGATTTACTCCATTCCTTTTGAATAATCAGTAAATAATGTCAAACAGGCTGGATGAAGCAAAATGAAGTAATTCATGTGTACTTCGTTCTCTAATGATGAGACACTATGCAAAGTAAGATTATACAGTTCATCGATATTCTGAAAAGTATTTAAAACAGGTTAAAATGGGCCTTTTGTGTTACACCTACCTTCCAAAGTTAGTTCATGATTTAGGTTTCATGTTTAGGTCTGAAAAAAACTCTGCAGATCTCTTAAATACTGTGTATAGCATATTAGCATAGGCAACGCCCCCAAATTATCTCAGTGTTATCAATTTAGTCTTCTGTACTAAGTGTGTGAGGCATGTCCTTCCTCATTAGGATTCTATTACCTACTTCTCCTCCCACTTATCATTTATCATTCTGTAATCATCTTTCCTTTAATAGATACTAATCCTTGGTTATCCCTCCATTTTAAGCTTAGATTCCAGATGTTCTAGGTTCAATTCTGACTATTTAATAAAGATAAAAGAAAGTCATTCACTTTTAAAGTTTTTTTTCACATGTCCTATAACTTTTAAGAGAATATCAGCTCATTTTGACTGGATATTTGGTATATTATCAGAAAAATTGTGAGAAAATTGTGAAAAGTACCACTCATTACCTTTTTCATAATATTCATTCAGCCTTTACCAAATATGCCCTTTTTAAATTTATAATTCTTGACTTTTATAATTTATCTTTTTGGTCAGTTATTTGTTTTAGGCTGTTACTATATTCTTTAGCTCTTATATTAATAAAGAGTAACCCAAAATTAGTCTGTATTTCCAAATTTTTTAATTAATTTCTCTTTATTTCAATTTATGTAACTGATCAAATATCATGTGTCCTTTTGCTAAAAGAGCTTTAAAAAATTTACTTATAACTAAGTTGTACCAACATGAAAGCTGTGACTTATTAGCAAAGAACTTCACAAACTTGTGGAATTTGAACAACTATTTTGTTTAGTGTGTTGTACATCTTTTTGGATTGTAGAGTTTGTCCTGAGTACCTCTTGGCTCTCTATTAGTTGGAAATTTTGATGGTTGAAATAAAAGTACAGCTTACTGACAAGAAGCGTAATAAAATCAACCATTATTTATTCTTACTTTACTATACAATTCTATTTATTTTAAAGCTTATTACTTCTGATATTTATAAACAAGAGTTTGTATTTAAAAATTAACCCAAATAACTCAAAAATTTTTGTATGTTTTTGGGCCACACATCTGGATAGGCTTAGGGTTTAGTCCTGGCTTTGAGATTAGGAATCATTCCTGAATTAGTTAGGGGGATCCTATGTGATGTTAGGGATTAAACCAAAGTCAACCACATACGAGACAATTACTCTCATGACTTTACTACAGCTATAGAAACTTAAAAACTTTTAAATATTAGGGATCCTTGGTAAATTCATTGTTTATGATTGTTGCTAGAGTTATTATATTTATTATATCTCTAAATGATTTAATGAATTTTAAATTATTATATTTTCATTCAATAATATTTTAGGACTAAATCTAGATGCATGCAACTGTATTTATCAAATATAATTCTATATTATTTATTAGAATCAAAGAAAACTCAATATTTAGAATAAAATCAACCTATCAGAATTATATTTTATGCATATGCTAATGTTACTCTTAAAATGCTTGCTTAATTGGGAGCTGGAGCTGTGGAGTTGAGCTCTAAGGTGTCTGCCTTGCTAGCACTAACCTAGGACTTACCGCAGTTCAATCCCCCAGGGTTCCATATAGTCCCTCAAGCCAGGAGCGATTTCTGAGCGCCCTGAGAATCACCGGGTGGGCCCCAAAAAACAAACAAACAAAAAGAAACTTGTTTAATTGTATAGATGGGAAAAGTAAATGTTAAATTGCAAGTTCACAGCATACTTAATAAAGGATGACCAAATACAAAGACCTATAAAAGGAACTTTTTCCTTACTATTATTCATTTTAGTGTTCTATTTATAATCTAATGCTAGTAATACAATATTAAGTTAAATCTTCCTAAAAATATCAGTAAATTTCTGATGTTTATGGAATGAAGATGTATGAAATAGCATTGAAATGCAATAAGCATACCCAGACTTTCTTTCTCTATGTAAAGTTTTATGTTATTTATATATTTCTCTTTACAGTTGTATACATTATTTATATATTTATTATTATTAATAGGGAGTTGGGCTACATATGATAATTCTCAGAGTTACTTTTGACTTGTACTCAGGCATCACTCCTGGTGTATTGGTGGTGTTTAGATAACCAAGAATGTATATGCATTGCCAGGTATTAAACCCAGGTCATTTATATTCATGGCACACTACCAACATGTTGCACCATATTTCTGGCCCTATAAATTATTTTATAATTTGGCAAATATGAGTGGAAAGTTAACTCAAACAGCTATAATTTAAAAAGCCTTGGGTTGGGGCCAGAGTAGTGGCGCTTGAGGTAAGGCATCTGCCTTGCAAGTGCTAACCCAGGACAGACCATGGTCTGATCCCTGTCATTCCATATGGTGCCTCCAAATCAGGTGCAATTTCTGAGCACACAGCCAGGAATAACCCCTGAGCGTCAACAGGTGTGGCCCCCCAAAAACAATAAATAAATAAATAAATAAATAAATAAATAAAGAGCCTTGGGTTAAATTCATAAAATGAATACCCATTCAACCCATTTAGGACCACTGGGAGTGACCCATGAGCATGGAGATGGAAGTAGTCTAAACATCATAGGATAGGACCCTCAAACAAGCAAAAAGATCTCTAAAATAGAACAATAAAAAATTGTACATAGCAATAATATATTTAGCAAGGCAATTATATTTATGTACCCATGTTGTTATACCAACTGAAAATTATATTTTATATAACAAATACAAATATAAATGGCATTTATTAAGCAGCTAAAACTTCAGCAATTGTGAAAAATTTAATCCTTTAGATATTCTTTTGTAGAAAAAATATAATATTTGCATTGTTTAAATGCAATCTGTAAATTATTTTTGTCATGTATAGAAGTTTAATTCAATTACTATATGTGATTCCATGGTTGTCGAAGGCATCTTTATATCTTCTGTGAATGAAATGATCTAACTGTAACAATTAAGTTTCAATGGCCCCTTAATATATCTTGTAACTTCACTTGCTCTTAGCCAAAAGGCTGGAAGTGATAATATAACTTGTAACTTCAAAGTAAAAATAATTGCTATTTGAAAAATTTAATAAAATAAATTTAACAGCATTTGGGTCAATTGAGATTTTAATTTGGAAATGATATAGCAACTCAGCATTTGACGTGGAAATTCTAAGAATGAAATGCTCTCAAACTTCTTGGCATGTAGCACAGTAACCTACTCATTACTTCTTTCATATAGGGCCTTCAAATATGTGGCAAAGATTCTAGGACATGTTAATCTTGTTTATTTAGTATGTAAATGATATTAGTTGCAAATGAAACCATTGTTGATCTCTTTTATCTAGGGCATTTATATCTTAATCATAGCTCCTCCCTCTAAACTGAATTGCAAAACAGCACTATAATGTAAATTTTTATACTAGTTAAACAAAAGTATTAATGAAGAATGGTCTATTACCAAAAACAATTATGAGTTTATTTTATTTTATATTTTATTTTGGGACCACACTCAGCAGTGCTAAGGGGTTACTCCTGGCTATGCCTTCAGGAATCACTCTTAGGACCATATCGGATGCCTAGGTTTGAATCTGGGTTCGCCTACCTGCTGTGCGAAAACAATTATGATTTTAAGATACATATATATACTTAGCTATTTAATTAACTAGAAATCCCATGGCAATCATATGTTCGATTTCCTATGCAATAGGCATCTATATATAAATGCTATATATCATACAAAGCTGGTATTTAATGAAAATTCAGATTTATTTTTTTAATAATTTTTATTTTGACCAAAGTGGATTACAAATCATTCACAGTAAAAGTTTAGGTATATGGTGACATTGAATCAGGGGCATTCCCACCACCAATGTTGTCCTTCCTCTCCTTCGTCCCCATCAGGCATCCCATATCCTCCTCCTTTGCTCCCTGGGCTACTAGTATAAGTGGTCCCACTGTGGATATCGATCCTGTTGGTATCAATCCTGTTGTCGTTGGCTTTGGATTTGGTTCCTAAGTATGATCATTTTTTTATTTCTACTCAATGTTCATACAACTGTTTGGTCTTGGGACCAGCTATTATTTCCCCCTCAGTTTGTCAGACAGAACATGATGGTTCAAGTCATGTGGTTCTGTTTAAAGGA
The DNA here is from genome assembly GCA_004027635.1 of Crocidura indochinensis. NCBI lineage: Eukaryota > Metazoa > Chordata > Mammalia > Eulipotyphla > Soricidae > Crocidura > Crocidura indochinensis. The sequence goes on from PVKC010014035.1 coordinate 4,901, forward strand.
AAGAAGAAAAAGGGAGGGGGGGGCAAAATCAAACAAGTGAAAAATGGAGGAGTCCTTCTAGAGGCTATAAATATTGGTTTAAGAGAAGAAAGGGAAAAAGGAAGAAAAACATAACAACAATACAAAAAAACCCTTCAAACTAAAAACCAGAAAAGCACCACAGCAATAAAGACAACAACCAAACAATAATCCTAGTCCCTAAAAATTCAAATTTATTTTAACTAATGGCATTTACATTGCTATTTAATCTTTAACAGAAAAACAATGATATTTTTAAAATGGTGCAGCAAAATGTTTAATAATAATAATAATAATAAATATACAACATATTTATCATGAATATATGTGCTTAGCATATTACTATTATTTAGTAGTTAGTAAGTCTATTTTAATTCACTTCTGTTTCCCTAAGTTATTCAATCAGATCTAGACATAAGTAGCAAAATATAAATTTCAAGTAGCTTTTTGTGCAATATTTAATAGAAGTCCCTGGCTCATAATTGAGTCAATTAAGTGACCTATCACCTTAAAGCTTAGCAAAAAATATTATTATTATTGTTAGATAGCATAAGTACTTTTGATTTTAGTTAGAGAACTAAAGAAACTTCAGACCAGATGTTTTACTTCCATTTTATTTTAGAAATTTATTATGCTTCTTATTAATTACTGCAGATCAACATAGTTATGTTCTTTTTTTTTTTTTTTTGGTTTTTGGGTCATACCAGGCAGTGCTCAGAGGTTACTCCTGGCTCCATGCTCAGAAATTGCTCCTGGCAGGCACGGGGGACCATATGGGGCACCGGGATTCGAACCCATGACCTTTTGCATGAAAGGCAAACGCCTTACCTCCATGCTATTTCCCGGGCTCCATAGTTATGTTCTTATTTTTAGATAATATTGGAAATTTGTGAATCAGAGGTTTAATGTACATATTTTATATTAATAATAAAAATTTAATAGATGCATTAATTTAATAGATGCATATCCTTCTTTCCTTCCTTATTCCCTTCCTTCCTTCCTTCCTCCCTTCCTCCCTTCCTTCCTTCCTTCCTTTTTGTTTTGGGGCCATACTTCGAGGAGCTCAGGGGTTACTCCTTGCTCTGTGCTTGGAAATTGCTCCTGGCAGGCTCTAGGGTTCATATGGGGGCTGGGTTCGTCCCAGTCGGCTACTCAGCAATTCGGCAAATGCTCTGCCTGGTGCTATCTCTCCAGCCCCTATATACATTTTCTAAATAGCTGTTATGCAAAATAGTTTTAAAATATAAAAATCAGTAAATTAGTCTCCTTAGAAGTTTATAAAGCTGGATCAAAATATCACACATTTTAGACATTTTTTGTATGCATGTTATGTAAAATCCCTTGCCTAATATCAAAAGACATGGTCCAAAGACATGTATTTAACAATAACGATATACAATAGATTTTATTTATTTTTTTAACTTTTTAAATTTTATCTTATTGAAACCTTTATGATTTACAAAGTCCTTCATTGTTGTGTTTCAGACATACAATGAATCAGGGCCACTCCCACCACTAGTGTCCTTCAATGTTCCCAAGTGCATCCCATACCACCACCCTTTGCTCCCTGGGATGCCAGTATAGCAGGCCCATTTTAAGTTTAGGTTATTAAAATTTGGGTGTCTTGATATCATTGTTGTTTCCTTTGGCATGGATATTTAATTCTGCCCTTTATCATTTTCACCAATACACCTGAGAATACCTGGCCCTGACCCCTATCCTTTCTTCTTCTGTTTTTTTTTTATAATGTTTATCCAATCTTAAAGAGTTCTTTATAAAATATTGAAGACACTTTAGAGCAGTGGTCCTCAAAGTATGGCCCGCGGGCCACATGCTGTATTTGGTCCCATTTTGTTTCATCACTTCAAAATAAGATATATGCAGTGTGCATAGGAATTTGTTCATAGTTTTTGTTTTTACTATAGTCCGGCCTCCAATGATTTGAGGTACAGTGAACTGGACCCCTGTTTTAGAGTAATGAATTAACTTTTAAAAATGTGCACTAATTTGATTTTTTATTGTAATTAATAAAAATATTAGCCTCAAATGAGTTCAAATAATAAGAAACATTTTTGTTTTGGGTCAGGCCCAGGCATGCTCAGGGACAACTCCTTGCTCATTGCTCTTAGGGATACCATTTAGGGCATGAGAATCTGGTATCTCCTATACAAAATATATATTCATCTGATTGAACTATCTTTAGAGAATAAGAGTAAGAGTAATATTTTTAGTAAATTCAATATTTTAATGTTTCATTAAATTCAAGACCATTACTTGCCTTGATGATATTTGATAAAGCAATTCAGATGAATTATAGTAACTCTACAAGTCACATTGTTATACAATGTTCAGAGAAGAATTTACTTGCATTCCCATTAATAAAAACTTTGGCTCAGAGCATGGAAATTCAAGGATTAGTCTCCTTTAGTGCCTTTGGAGGAAAATACGGAAAAGTAAAATACTTCTATCTGTATCCATATGGAAATTTAGGGGCGGTCAATTTAACGTTTTCTTTGAATCCATTGTGTCTCTTAGCACTTTCACCTAGTGCAATTTCTATATTCATGCATGGTGTTCCAGGGATTGGTTGCTCTTGAATATTCATGAAATTTTTCTTCCTAATTTTCTTTTTCATTATTTTAATGTTGTACAGTTTTATGAATTGTGATGTTTTAGTTTGTGCAAATTCCATAATTGAGATAAAGAGTATATTCATGAACTTACAAAGTTCTTTGTGCCTCTTCCTGCTCCAGCCTCTGATTTACTAAACTATTATTTATATCTATGATTTGAACTTTTCTGATGTCCTAAAAATGAAACCAAAAGTATTTAGCCATTTTATGTACTATGGAAACACTACTTTATAACTCATTACATTAATATTTGTTTATTGCAAAGGAGGGCATGGCGTCCTATGTAGCAATATATTTAGCCATTTTTCAATTGATGCCTATTTGAGTTGTTTGACATTTTTTGGTGATTTTGAATAAATTTTCTATAAAAACACTACACTAGTCTTTGTGTTGAGGCAATATTTTTTTTCCTTTTGAGTAAAATATTAAACTGGGAATTCTGTATTGTGTGTCTTTATTACAAATTACCAAACTGCTAAAGTGTCTTTTGTCTAAAATACCATTTTGAATTTCCAACACAAATACATGAGTTTTCCATCTATATTCCTATAAAAATCTCTTGTCTTTCTAATAAGTATATTTTTCCTTTTTAAAATATTTTTAATAATATCTTTAAGCACTGTGATTACAAACTTGTTTGTAGTTGAGTTTCAGTTCTAAAAAATGAACACCCCCTTCACCAATGCAACATTCCCACCACCAATGACCCCATCTCCATCCTCTCCCACCCCTGCCTATATTTGAGATAGGCACACTACTCCTCTCATTTACTACCATTGTCATAATTGTCAGTGTAGTTATCTCTCTAACTGGGCTCACCACTCTTGGTGGTAAACTTCATATTGTGGCTGGTGCTTCCAGCCCTCTTCTCTATTGTCTCTGGATGCTATAATAATAATGTCTTATTTTTCTTAAATCTCATAGATGACTGAGGCTATTCTGTGTCTATAACTCTCCTACTGACTTATTTCACTCAGCATAATAGTTTCCATGTCCATCCAGGTATAAAAATATTTCACGACTTCATTTTTCTGACAGCTGCATAATATTCCTTTTTGTATATATACCACTGTTTCTTTAGTCACTCATCTGTTGTTGGGCATCTTTGTTGTCTCCAGAGTCTGGCTATTGTTAATAGCGCTGCAATGAATATAGGTGTGAGGAAGGTATTTTTGTATTGTGTTTGTTTTCCTAGAGTATATCCCTAGGAGTGGTGTAGTTGAATCAAATGAGAGCTCAATTTCCATTCTTTTGAGGAATCTCTATATTGTTTTTCATAAGAGCTGGACTAGATGGCATTTCCACCAGCAGTGAATGAGAGTTCCTTTATCACTACATTCCCACCAGCAATTATTGTTTTTTATCTTGTGATGTGGCATGATCTCATGCCAGTCTCTGTGGCATGAGATGGAAGTATATTTTCTCTATAAGAATTTTTTCTACTCCTTTTCTAAATACTTACATTTGTGTTTTTCCCATATTTTATTTCTTTAGTCTTTCTGAGGATTAATTAGCAATTAATAAGTATTTATAAAATGTACATGGCAAAATAAATAATGATAATAAAAATATAATTTTGAAAAACTAACAACAAATCTAAAACTTATATTTTGTAATATAATTATTTCCAGCTGAAAATCTATACTTCCATTTGGGGAAATTCTTAAACTGAAAATAACAAGTTATCCACTCAATTAGCTTGTTACATTTCCATTTTTGAGGCTTTCTTTAATGTCTCTCATCAATATTTTGAGTTTTTCTCTAATGTTTTATAAATAGTATTTGATTCACAGTTAACACTTTACTTTTAAATTGCAATTATATCTACTTCAGTCACTCTAATATTAATATTCATTGGTTCATATTAATATTCAATTTTAGTTTGATCTTTTATGCATAAAGAGCTATCCTAAATCTTTCCTAAGTTACATATTAGTAACTCTGAGAAATCTCAAGAATTTTGAATGTGAAATTTTAGTTAAGTTGGTTTATTTCTTTCTCTTTTGTTCCTTTAGTTTTCTTTGTCATGCTTTATTGAGCTGACTAGAACCTCTAGCATGAAAAGGAGTGATAAGAGTTAAGGCCCTTGCTTTTCTTTGCTCCAGTCCTAGAAGAAAGCATGGAAGAAAAGCATCTGTTACCAAATGAGCATATTAACACAATCATATTCCTGGAAAAAGTTTATAAACCTGAGATTTTTATTTTTATTCCAGGTTAATCAATGCTTTATATTTTACTATGAATTCAAATTGAATTTTGTGGAACTCACATTTCCCCTCCTTTTGGGGGGGTGTGGCTTTTGATCATATCCTGCAGTTCTAAAAGCTTATTCCTGGCTCTGTGCTCAGAATTCACTCCCAGCAGTGCTCAGGGTAGTAGGTGGTATCAAAGGTCAAATCTGGGCCAGCTATCTGCAAGGCAAGTGCCTTAACTCCTATGCTATCTTTTTGCAGTTCTTTCTATGAATCTATTAAGATATTCTTGTGTATTTTTGTTGTTTTTAAATCTATTTTGATTTGAATGTCCCCTGATTCAATGATAATATATACCTAAAATATTAATGTGAAAGATATGTAAGCAATAAGGTCAAAATAAAAATTAAAAATAAGTACAGAAGTATGAACATTAATCTGTAAAAACCTATTAACTTTCAAACTAATATTTCATTTCTGAAGAAACTTCACTTGCTTATGTATTTATTGCATTTTAAATATTACTGGATTCCATTACCAAATTTTATTAAATATTTTTGTTTTAAGAAATTTAATATGATCCTTAATATATGTTGTTTTTAGGTATATATCAGGAAAACTCTGGATTTATCAAAAGATAAAGGACTATGTCCTTTGTTTTCAGTGTTAATATTATCATTTATAGGTATGTATTAGTTAGACCATTTGTATCTTATTAATAAGTATCGGTTATGTGTTTAAAAATGCATACCTATTTTATTTACATAATTGCATTGATTAGTCTATATCTATTTCATACATATTGACATTAAGATTAATTTATGCCTAGGATATGTAAAGCCATCTTTCCTTTCATTTCTGGTACTAAAAAATTGTGTGTTCCTTTTTTGTCTTGATAATTTTACTTAGATATCTATCAATTATAAATCTGTATTAAAATATTCTTTTTCCAAAATTATTTTTATTTTCTTTGGAATAGGATGTATAACAGGCCTGTCAAGCTGAGTCAGAGGTGACTCCCAGGAATACTCTGTCAAACATAATTGAAAGTTTAATACACTATTGTTGGAGTTGCTCTGGCTACACCTAGTAGTGCTATCTTGGTAGTGGCATCATGTTTTATATGATGCTATGTAAGATTTGTAAAGACCATTCTTTGCAAGAAATAAAAGGCTTTCTAAAATGTTATTTGTGCCTAATTACCTGAGATATTTTGTTATTGCTGTATGTAGACAAAGAAAACATATTTTATGCTGATTTGTGGAAAGTTTATAAATTAGATCATGAATTGTTGGTGATATTGTTTAGTGTCTTTATTAATTTTTAGTCTACTTTATAAAATAGTGAGGAGACATAGGCTACAAATATGGATTTGCCTCTATTTATCATTATAATAGTATTCACTTAAAGTAGTTTGATCTTCTGCTATTGGTTGAGCACACATTTAGTACTATTATAACATTTTTATATTATAGAACTGACCTTTTTATTATGCAATATATTTCTTTAATTTAGGGTACGTCATTGATTTATAGTCGTTATTGGTTTAAAATTAATATCACCACTAAAGCTATAGTTTTTGGGTTATTTTTTAGTTTTCATAGTACAAAAAAAATTTTTGGGGGGGCCACACCCGGTGACGCTTAGGGATTATTCCTGGCTATTCGCTCAGAAGTCGCTCCTGGCAGGCACGGGGGACCATATGGGGAACCGGGGGATCGAACCATGGTCCGTCCTAGGTTAGCGCAGGCATCTTACCTGCAGCGCCACCGCCCGGCCCCTACAAAATTTTTATTTTAAAATTTAAACCTTTATATATGATTGATTTTATAAATAATATGATATGATTAAATAGATAATATTTAACATAGTATAGGATACAGTTGAATTTAATTCTACTCAAATTTTTGTTATTTGTTTAATTTTCTTTTCCTCCATTTTATTATTTTTTTGTCTGCTTTTGGATATCTATGTTTTTCACATGGTGTATCGAAGGCAACAGAATTTTTGGAATGGTTCTTCTAAATAAACTAATATATATGTACACAGTGATGAGCTGGGTGAGTAAAAGAAGCATAGCATAGGTTTTCCTCTTTATTATATCATAACATTGGATATGCTATTGGTATAAATTATTAGTATGAATGATGGATAATGATTATTAATGTAGCATGTAGTGCCGTAGGTCCTAGGCTAGCACTTGCAAAGCAGACAGAACTTTACCTCTAGTGCCACCGCTCCAGCCCCTATTAAACAACTCTTGTCATCTGGATATAAGAGTGCTAGACATTAGGGATACAGTGATAAATAAAATAATGAAAACAATTCATATCTTGTGGAATATATTGTAGTCTAATAGAAAAATGTATTAAATTAATGATTGTGTACTATTTTCTTAGCATAAGGATATAGAAATAAAACATACTAAGGAAATATATGCATAATAGGAAGAACATTGTATATAACTGAATTATATAACTCAAAAGAGGTCTTAAGGAGAAATAACTTTTAGTGAGAAATTCAGAAATCATCATAAAAAGCATAAACTAGATCTTGAAGAGTAGGTAGAGTGTAGGGGAAATATAGGAAAAAGGAAACTGAAGGAGGCACTAACTTGAGAAAAATCTTTGTGCTGTAGGACCAGAGATTAAAGACAGACCAGTAGTATGTTCTGGAACTATAAAGAGATTTGGCTGAAACGGTAGATTTGAAGCTATGAGTTTATGCAGTGGCAATTATTTTCGATTCAGTAGACAATGAACAGTTAGAATAAAGGAATTTTCAAAATGCTTCTGTTCATAGAGTTAGATCTATTGCTATGGAGATTATATAAGCACAAAGAGAATAACAGACTTATTATAATCTTTTAATAAGGACACAATAAAAGTGAATTTAACAATGGGAGTGAATTGATATTTGGGATAAATTACTTGTAAGTTTAACTACTAAAATACATGTACAATAAAATAAATTAAAATAAAAAGTACATGTGCAGAATGCAGAAATAATATACAATTAGAATCATAGTCCTGAAGTCAAACCCTTATCACAATTTTGTCTAACTTGTCTACTAATCTAGCTCAGGTAATGCACTATTAAGTGAGGTTATTAATAACAAATCTAAAAATCTTTTAGAAGAAGTTTAAATAAAGTACTTATTTCTCCCATTTCTATTGCCTGTGAAATATTTCAAAGTAAAAATTATACAATCTAGGACTTAGTTTATATTATTTTAATGTAAAATAGAAAACTAGTGTCACTATATATACCAGTAATAGAAGTGAAAATTATCAGAAAATTATCTGCCACTTGAGAGTATTGGGCAATCTTTTTCATAGTTTTTTAATACAGCATGCAAAAATGAGTACTTAAGAGAATTTAGAGAAATATGGAATCTGGAGAAATAATACAGTGGGTTAGGTTTACTATGCATGCGGCCTATACATAACCAAACCCAAGTTTAATCCCTAACACCACAGAACCTCAGACGGTCATTTGAGTCTTGCTAGGAGTGAACTTTGAGCACGGAGTTCAGGAGTAATCCCTGAGAACAACTGAAAACCACTAAGAACCCTTATAATTGCTGGGTTTCACAAAAACACGGAATGCTTTTTGGTAAAGATAGTTGTTAGGAAATAAAATGTAAAAGAAGTAATCATTTCAAAGGTACTGAAACAAGTGAAAATTGTGACCACAGTATAAACTTTTATTGTAAATGGTGGATTAGAAAAAACAAGGAATCAAGAAAAGTGTTGATTCTGAGATTATAGTACATAGTTATAACAGCATCCCATTTAATGCAGTATGAAATTTACATCAAAGTTTTTAGTTGGGGAGCTTCAAACCATATCTAAAGCATAAAAGTTGGCATAATTTTGCATCAAAATACATGATGGCCTTGGCTATTTTGAAGGGACCAAATGCTCTCTTTGGCAAAAAATAAAAAATAAAATTAAAAAAGAGTTAGTACCTTTCCTTCCAATTTTGAATTTCTGTTATTTTTCAAGTAGAGCAAGTCATATAAGAAAACAGGAAAATAGTTCACTGGAGTGAAGACAAATAAAATGGCTACCTTGACATAATGTTTTTCTTAGTATAAAGATAGACAAGTAAACAGCATTTTAGTAAAACTCTGGTAGAGAAGAGTATATTGCCATGAGTCGTATCGCTACTAAGTATTACAGTCTAATAAACTACACCATACCTCAACTCAGCTTGTCCAAGTCATTCTTAGTGCCTTCAATACACATAGAGTAGACCAAAAAAAAAGCATTATTATTATTGATTTAATTCCACTTGGATTTATATCTGTAGTGAAACACTAAGCAAGGGTCTGTGCCTGTAGATATTATTGAGGTTTAAATTCTTCAAACATATAAAACTGCATTTTAAGTCATTGTCTCTTCTTTTCAATTGCGGCTTCTCTCCATTAATGTGTGCCTGTATCAATATATACATATTTTAAGGGCAGTCATTAAACACAATTAACCCACATCAATAAAAGTTGTATTTCTAATTTTGTGCATGATGAGAAGTAACATGTTTTTAAAGAGAAATGGAAAAAACAGAGCCCAAACAAATATCTAATGGGCTTCTATGCCTCAGGTAGAATACAACTATGTTAAAACATGTGTAAGTCATGGAAAGAATTTCCCCTTGGGGCTGTTGCCTCAAAAAACTCTTCACTTACAAATAAATATGTATATTTCACATGGAGGAGTGAACATCATTTAACTTTTGTTTTTTTTTTTTTGCTTTGTTTTGGGGGGGCCACACTCTGCGGTGCTCAGGAGTTACTCCTGGCTCTATGCTCAGAAGTCGCTCCTGGCAGGCTTATATGGGACACCGGGATTCAAACCAACCACCTTTGGTCTTGGATCGGCTGCTTGCAAGGCAAACGCCACTATGCTATCTCTCCGGGCCTGAACATCATTTAACTTAAACTCTATAATTTACCTTTTCTTATTCCCCAGGTAGTCATATATTTAGATTTTCATCTTGATGACATTAGTAATCTGATAGAATTATTTAACTTACTTTAATTCTCTAGGGTTTCCTTATATTTCAATAAAATTAGGGACAGGTAGAGATATATTCCGAATCAGAAACATATGTGAAAGTGATCATGAATATTTGAATAATACATGTGACACTTTGTTATACGATATTTGTATTTAAAAAAAACAAAATAACTCTCCTTTGTTATTAACCTCGGGCCTCACATTTCCCTTTTCTTTATATTGTGATATGCCATTATACAACTTCAATTAACAAAAATTCATGGTACCCCCTAATTTTGAGAAGGATTTGTTATTTTAATAGTAATACAAACCTATAATTTATTATTAAAATATAACACTTTCATAGTTTTCATTTAAGTGTGCTTTCACTACCTGTTATATTGCTTCTTTATCAATTTCTCAGTTCTTAAACAATTTAAAATCTTAAAAGTATCAGAAAATACTTCTCACAGGTCCCTAATTATTTTCCTAGGCAGGAAAGGGATTTAACTCTGGGTTCTTTTTCCATGACAACCAAACATTTATTAAGTAGTTTATATGACAATCCAAAAAGTTAATTGATGCCTCTTTGTCATTTGATTAGTGTTTTTCTGATAATAAGTGTTAATAAACATTTTTCATATGCACAAGGAAAATATGCATGTTTTTGTAGAAGTCTGTTTATCTTTCCTCCCTATTGTTTTGATGGGGTTATTTATTATTTGTTCTGAGCTCTGTAGTGCTCTATAGGTCTTGGATATTAGTACTTTATCTTCTCTCAGTCTGATGAATTCTTTTGTTTTAATCTGAGTTTTATTTTGCTATTCAGATTTATTTATTTTATTTTATTTATTTTATTTATTTATTTATTTTTGGGTTTTTGATTCACACCAGCGGCGCTAGGGGGTTACTCCTTGCTCTACACTCAGAAGTCACTTCTGGCAGGTTTGGGGGACCATGTGGGATGCCGGGATTTCGGGATTTGAATAGGGGTCTGTCCTGTGTTGGCTAAGTGGAAGGCAAACCCCTTACCTCTGTGCTATCATTCCAGCCCCTCAGAAACTTTTAAATTTAATATATTTCTATTTATTTCTGTTTTTGTTACTTTTGTGAAAAGAATCGGATCATTAAAGACTCCCCCGATTTTCAGATCCTAGGAATTATGCCTATGTTTTCCTCAACATATGTTGTGTATTTGTACGTCTTTGTCCACATTCAATTTAGTGTTTTCTATGATAAATGGATTTTATCTAATTATTTTTTACATTTTATTTTTACAAATACAGTTTTCCCAATACGATTTGTTAAAGAGACTAACTTACTCTATTTCATGGCATTCCCCTTTATGCACACAACTACTTTGTCATAGATTATTCATATAAAGATCTGAGCATCTACCACTAAAATCTCAGTAGTTGAATCTTTCTGAGAGTCTAACACTATTATCTCAGCTTGCTGAAAGGTTAAAAATCTCTATAGTGGTTATCAGAAAATGTTCCACGTGGATGAAAGTTATCAAATGTCATAAAATGCAATGTGATACAAATGTAAGGATTGGCTTAAAGGCACAATTATGAGGAATCTAGGGTTCATGCCAAAGTTTTTTTATATCAATGTAAAGTAATTCCTGGAGAAACTCTTGAAAGTGTCACCAAGACACTTTGGGCAAACTTGCATGCTGGTAATCTCAAGGTGTGTCAGTAGGGGAATATTACATACTAGGAGAGTTACATTCTCTCCATCCCAGGACATATTTGTTTAAAAAGTTTTATATGTTAAAGTTCCATAGATATTATTTTGAGAAGGCTCACGTATTTTTACATTCTGCAACAAACTCTTTGCAAACAAGCAGAAACTTAAAATGCATTCTGAATCTAATTACATAACTCGCACTCCTGATAAGTAAGTACTTATAAACCAAGCCGCTATAATACTCACCTGAAAGTTTATAATAAAACTCTTAACCGGTTTCCCAGTCTTCTTTCATGTCACCTTGCTCCTTTTAAAGGAATCATTTCATTCATTGACTAAAACTCTAATAATGTCGACCTCCCGTATAATTCATTTCTATTCTCATTATTATATAGAACTTCTTGTGATGTTCACAAGAACTTCATAACTAAGTTATGGATTGGTATCTCTTCCTGACCTTGTCATATTTTGTCTCTGGTTGCATACCACATACTGGCCACATTGATCTTCTTATTTTGCAAATACAAAATTTACTCATACTTTACATGTGTATATAGTACTTTTTTCTCAAAGATCTATCTCTTTCCTTTCCAAGCTCATAGCTTAGAAAATACAGAGATACTTTTTTGATTATATAGTTTTCTTTTTATTTAAATTGTATTCATTATCCTATTCACACTTTATAATTGATTTTAGATTTTTTTTCTTACTCAATTCTTTTTGATTACAAGAGGAGTCTTGAGACAGGAAGTAGGCTCAAACTTTACATACAAATAATTGTTAAAATGTCAAAATGCTTGCTTAGGCAGCACATATACTAAAATTGGAACGATACAGAGAAGATTAGCATGGCCCCTGTGCAAGGATGACATGCAAATTCGTGAAGCGTTCCATATTTTCTAATTTTGAGTAAAGATCTAATAATCAAATAGGCAGTGAAAAATTAAAAAATTGTCAAAGTGTAGATACTCAACCCAATATATTTAGTAATGAATAAAATCAAAGATGTATTATCATTGATACTGTTGGATATAACTCACTGAATTTTCTTTAGACAGTGGAATATTCTAAGAAAATGTTTGTAGTCATCAAAAAGCAAAAGATTTTTTAAGATAATGATAAAAATTTTGAAAAATATTTAAAATATAGAATGATTAGTAAATTTTAAGAACCAATATTCTTAATGCTAAATATTTTTGGTTTTATAACTTATTTCAAAAATGAGGGTTGGAGAGGTAGCATAGCTGTAGGGCTTTCACCTTGCATGCAGCCAACCTGTTTCATTCCCTGCATCCATATGGTCTCCCAGCCTGCCAAGGGCGATTTCTCAGTGCTGAGCCAGGAGTAGCCCCTGAGTACCTCTGGGTGTTGCCCAAAAACCAATCAATAAATCAATAAAGTTTTAAAAAAAGATAAAGATGAAATTGACATCAGAACATAAAGTTGTTTCTGAGTATTTACAATATACTTTCAAAGATCAACTATTCAAAAAGAGGGATGGATTTGGCTCTAGATCTAGTCTTCACAGCCTAAAAGCTTTCTAAAATTTATTTTTTGTTGTTATTTTGGGCAAACATATTATATTCAGGGCTTACCTTTGGCTCTGCGTTAAGGGATCATCCCTGTCAGTGTACTGGGCACTATACGTGGTGAATTGAACCAGAGTTGAGTGCATGCATGGTGATTGCCTTAACATCTTGTATTATTTCTCCAACTCCAAAAATTTAAGTAATTAAAAACACCTTTAATATTTATTAGAAATATCCTGAAATTTTCTACATATTTTACACAATATTACATTTGTAAATTGAGTTTAACAAAGTTATTATTCCACCACCAATGTATATAGAGCTATCATGCATTCTTATAAAGGAGTAGAACGCTGTGCAATTTCTGAACACAATTCAACTTAGTCCTTATCCAGTCAAACCAGTCGTTTCCTGTTGATAAGGAAGAGATATAACTAACACATACTTAGAATTTCCCATTATTCATACCACTTTGCTTATTCTTTAAGCTTCGAGAGTCATTCATACTTATGACATTTTTTAACTGTGCCCTCATATACCTTGAATCAAAACCAAAGCATTTTTCCAGAGCATTTTGATTTACATATTTATTCTTTGAAATTGTTTTCAATTCAATGAAATCCCCCATCAATAAAAATACCAGTGCTATCACTACAATGTTTCTGAGTCTTGTTTATCCAAACTGCCAATGGCTTTCCCATAAAAAAAATCTTATAAATGTTTATTGCAATAAGCAAAACTAATCCATCAATATAGTTTTCTTTCTTTTTTGTTTTTGTTTTTGTTTTTGGTTACACCCAGTGGTGCTGAGGAGTTACTCCTGGATCTGCACTCTGAAGCCGCTCCTAGCAGGCTTGGGTGACCATCTGGGATGCTGGGATGTAAATTACTATCTGTCCTGTGTTGGCCACATGCAAGGCAAACACCTTACTGCTGTGCTGTTGCTCCAGCCCATCAATATAGTTTTCTAATTTTTCTTAAACACTTCTTACTTCACATTCTCCATCCAAAATATGTGAATTTTTTTTTTGTTTGTTTTTTGGGCCACACCCAGTGACGCTCAGGGGTTACTCCTGGCTATGCGCTCAGAAGTCGCTCCTGGCAGGCACGGGGGACCATATGGGAACCGGGGGATTGAACCGTGGTCCGTCCAAGGCTAGCGCGGTAAGGTGGGCACCTTACCTGCAGCGCCACCGCCCGGCCCCCAAAATATGTGAATTTTTAAAATTTTTATTAGCCTTATTAATTTTGAGAAGTAGCAACAAATATATATTACATATATAACAAATATCCTTTGTTCTTTATGAAATAAAAATAAACTGTGATATAGATCAATATAAATATTTATATTCTAAGAAAATGTTTGAGTATCATATTTTAATAATCAGTCATCTTTATTATAGTAACCATATGGCTCATGCAACAAGTAATGGTCATGGCTAGTAATTATTCAAAAGAGTCAAGAATGTAGGTACTTACTAAAATTACGTACTATCAAACAACACACCTCTGAAAGAATACACAGCTTTAGACTTAATTTTCCATCTATATAAGAAGCATTTTGGAGATTGGGAGTTTATTTCATGCCACACTTGCTCTTTTGAGTGGACCTTTTGTGAAACTATATAGAAAGGTTATAGATAGGCTTTCTAAATACACATCTTTTTTATAACTAGGTAAGTAGCAAGAATAAAATAGCAGCATATGCTCAGATTTAGGCAAAGTATAAATAGAAGCTATCTCTAGGGATATAAAAGGAATTATTTTGTGCTAAAGAAACTAAAATATTTTTCTTATTAACAAAACTTTAAACCTGAAAATATTCTTTGATTTACTGTTGCTTTTCCATAATACATTTTTAAATGACCAAGTGAAAATTTTACTCTCCAAGACAAGTGATTTATACCTTTTGCATCAGCAGGAAACCGAGATACATTCATTTTACTCATAATAGATTTCTTGTCATCCTTTTTTATTTCATTTCTTTCATAGAGAAAATTTCTTTACTCTTCCAAGTAGTCCTTTTCTTCTCACCCAATAAATTCATAGACTCTCAGTTTTGTTTTGTTTTGTTTTGTTTTTGGGTCACACCCAGTGACGCTCAGGGGTTACTCCTGGCTATTCGCTCAGAAGTTGCTCCTGGCAGGCAAGGGGGACCGCGGTCCGTCCTAGGTTAGCACAGGCAAGGCAGGCTCCTTACCTCCATTGCCACCGCCCGGTCCCATAGACTCTCATTTTTAACCACAGCATCTTATTAATCGTTTTGATTTCTCTTGAGAATACATATCCTTTAAGATTCAATTTACTAGTTGTCTCTCCTCCTAGACCATAAGAATTTAATAGTAGTGCATATTTGATTTGATGTTCATTAAATAAATTTTAGAACCTAATACATTGGCATTGTATATGAAATAATTATTTGTTGATGGTTGATAACATATTTTAGCTTTGTAACAAAGCTGTCATTAATATTTCTCTGAATTAGTATTTTCTCTTAATGTAAGTTCCCATTTTTACAGTTCTCTCCAGAAAGGTTTTTTGTTTTGTCAGGCCTAGGGGACCATATGGGATACCTGAGGCAAGGCAAACAGTCCCACCTCCACACCATCTCTTTGGCCCCTCCAAGAAGTATTTTTATTCTCTTCTAAGAACAGTAAACATTTTAATAACTATTACTTTGGACTCTTTTTTATTTATTATTGGTCATAGCAGCAGAACTTTATGCTCAGGAATTACTCCTGGAAATGCTAGGAGGAAATGATTATTTCAAATTGGGTTGAACTGAGTCCAAAGCAAGCACCTTAGCCCTTGTACTATTTCTAAAGCAATGCCCCTTTACCAAATAATTTTTTTCTATTAGTTTAGTGATACCTTTTTTTTCTCCAGAAAGTTTTATCTAAATCTTTATTTGGAATATTTCTTCTATCTCTTTATTTTGCTTAAGTGTTGGCTACTGTATGTTAAATTAAATAACTATCTTTCCCACTCTTGAAGAAAGTAAAATAAAGTGCTTAAGTGTATATTTAAGAAGTGTATATATATATAAATCATAAAAAAAGTGTGTAAAAGACTCTCATCCAGCTCTTACTGTTGTTTTCTTCACAAAATTTTGCGACTAAGTTTTCTATTTTGTGTATTTTGGTGGGTGCTTCCAAAAATGTACAGAAAACTTGGAACCTCAATCAGCAGTTCTTAGTCTATAAGGCAGAAAGTTTGATGCAAGGCTTTAGGATGAAATATTATTCCAACTATGCAAAATAAGGATTGCCTAGGCCTCAGCAGTACTAAGGGGCTTCTTGGAACCTCCCTTGATGGTGACAAGGGAACAATATAGTTCTGGATGTCAAATCCATGTCAGGTGCCTAGAATCACTCATCTACCTGAGAACATAAAATTCTTGCCTTGTCCCACTCACTGTTAAGCAATCAGAAAAATGATGGGGATCATTGGTGGTGGGAAAGTTGACTGGTGAAGGGAGTGTACTTTTTATGGCTGAAACTCAACTACAACATGTTTGTAACATGGTGCTTAAATAAAGATATTAATTTTAAAAATTATAACAATAAAAGAATTGCAGCCAAATTTACCTCTTCTTCATTACTCTGTTACTTTGGCTTTTTTGTTTTGTTTTGTGACGCTCAGGGGTTACTCCTGGCAATGCACTCAGGAATCACTCTTGGCTTGGGGGACTATATAGGACACTGGAGGATCTAACTGCATCAGTCCTAGGCTACTGTGGGCAATTCAGATGCCTTACCACTTGCGCCACTGCTCTAGCCCCTATTTAGCGTTAACAGGCTTACTATCTCTGTGCTGAGATATGAATTCAAAATAAATTCTAAGTTTAAAGAATTCTTTCCTGTCTATACACTTACTCTTAATTCAGAGGAAGAGTTATACCTCATCTATTTATCTTTGACTATTTTTAAGTTCTCTCTCTCTCTTTCTCTCTCTCTCTTGGTTTTTGGGCCACATCAAGTAACTCAGGGGTTCTCCTGGGTATGTGCTCAGAAATTGCTTCTGGCTTTGGGGGGCATGTGGGGTGCCAGGAATTGAACCCTGGTTCATCCTTGGCTAGCGCCAGCAAGGCAGATGCCTTACCGCTTGCACCACTGCTCTGGACCTAAGTTCTCATTTTCAAAACATTTACTGAAAGTTCCGTATCTTACAAAGTTAATGCCAGTTTTTTTGTGTGTTTTATCTAAATCTTTATTTGGAATATTTCTTCTGTCTATTTTGCTTAGGTGTTGGCTACTGTATGTTAAATTAAATAACTATCTTTCCCACTCTTGAAGGAAAGTAAAATAAAGTACTTAAGTGTGTATTTAAAAGTGTGTATATATAAATTATAGAAAGTGTGTAAAAGACTCTCGTTCAGCTCTTACTGTTGTTTTCTTCACAAGCATGATCATATCTTCTTTCGAGCAACTGATGTCAAAGACTTCTATGGAGAACAATGCTTAAAAAACTAAGTTCTGAGGGCAAATACCATATTTTTAGTACTAA
>PVKC010014036.1:6955-22587 GCA_004027635.1 Crocidura indochinensis
TCAGAAAAATAAAATTTTAATAATGAAAAGATTAAATGATGATGCAAATATTCTTAGCACACTTTCAGAAATACAGTGCATGGGTGATAATTTGTCCTAATTTTAATTCATAATAGCTTTAGATAATTGTAATTTTTTAACAAATTGATAAGTAGATAATATATAGAAGGTCCAAAGCTGCAAGGCTTGAGGAATAAAGTATCCTCTTCCTCACAGAGATTACTAGCTCTTACTACAAGGGAGGTAAGAAACACAAATCACTAGCAATATAAGAGTGAAATATATGTCATGCCAAAGATAGTTGAAGACAGGATATGATTAACTGACATATGTTTTATGAGTTCAAATAAAGCAAAGGCCCAGGAAAGATCTCCAACTCTGTGACAAACCAAAACTATCCCAGTTGTGTATTTTTTTTAAGATGGCAGAGAGTATATTTTAATTCACCAGTTTCAGGAACTCTTCATCAAATGCACGGAAAAAGAATCACAATGTTTTCACCGGACAAAGTCTGAGTATGCCAGATGTCCAAACTAGAAAATATTACTACTACATGCTGACAAAAGCGGCCCCTCCCTGCTGCATGTTATTTTTTGTTTATTTCAGGCACTTTTGGGGGGGGGTGGGACTTGTCTTCTATAAACTTCAACTTCAGTCACTGCAGGACTTGCAATTTCCCTATGGAAGCTATCTAGCATTCTCATTGCTTCTTGGTTAGAAACTCTTCCCTGGTAATAAGCGTATATTTACTTACTCTCAATCTCATTTTATTGTTCTGACTAATGCCCTCTTGGGTAACATAGAACTATTTTTCATTTCTTTGGGGACTTGTGATCTTTCAATATTTGCCTAGAATTTCCTCCCCAACACTACCATCCTATCACCATAGCTTAGCTCCAAGATTAGAATAAATGTTTCCAATTTAAATGCTAAATCACCAGGTTATTTTAGTTTGCTCAGAGAAGTGAGGAGAGAGCAAGAAAAGACTATTGCTACAGAGAAGCAGATTGCAAGCCTATAAAGGCGAATGGCTGTGTGTGTCTGGTGAGCTACTTGCCATATTGCTCTTCCGTAAGGCAGGGAGAAATGGCAGGAGTCACCAAGAGACCAATTAAAGGCTGACCTCCTCATCACCATGGGTCCTAGCTGCAGGTATCTGGGTCAGGCAAGTGGCCTCTCACTACTTTCACCTATGCAACTGTTTTAGGGACTTCTATTCTGAGCTTAGTTAGAGGAGGGCTGACAGGGCAGCTAGAAAGGAATCATATCTAGGGAGTGGTTTTTGATAACATGCTTCCTTTTCATTACCTTAGAAAGAGAATGTGAAATTATTAAAACCTAACAAGGAGCTGGCTAAAAGCAAACAAAAGAGACTGAAAGAAAAAAAGTATACTGGAGGAGACTGGCTTTATCTCAAATTTTTTGTTAAAACATAAGAGGAAAGGCAATTGCAAAGACAAAAAAATGAGAAATAGAAGGGAAAACTTAGATGCAAATTCGAAAACCCTGTACATGTTTCCATTCAGTATTTGGGGAGTAGATGACTCTTTGATGTTCTGTGCAGCAAGATTGTCCAGTTCTTGTCTACAGACGTTCATTGTCATCCAGAATCTATCAAATAGGCAGATATAAGCAGGTGCTTTTCTGGGATGACAGCATTAATGATTAACGACTTTCTTGTTGAGTTTAGCCTTCCTGACAAACTGGTGCTATCATAATTAAATGCATAATCTTCTCTTCTACCATTCAAATTGACATTACATGAGGTTATTTTTCTTTTTTGTTTTCTATTTGTTACAGTTATGTCTGATAACTCTCTTTGAACCTCTTCTTCCAAGAAATATTTTTGTAAGGTTCAGTATTCCTCTCCACCCCCTCAGAAAAATACATTATTTTTTAGTTCCACAGAAACTGGATTTTTGAGTAACTCTATCTGCATTCATTGTGCTAGAGATTTTTCAGGCTGATCCGAGCATTAATGACAAAGATAAATATTTCACAAGGCCTTTACTAAGCTTTCTGAAATCACATGCCTTGAATTCAAGTGCTTAACCCTTTCATTAACCCATCTTGTATTTTAACTCTATTGAGTAGGCACATTGTAGCACAAATTAAACCATGATTCATACATCATTTTAAAATGCAAATTTTAACCTTCTGTTTCTCCACTTTCCCAGTTCCCAAGTACTTTCCAACATGCTTCTTTTTGATCAAATGATAGTTCCTATGCCTAAAAGGCAAACTATGTAGCCTTGGTTCATCGTTGATCTCTGCTGTCATTCAGTATGTTCCAATTTGACCCTCAAAGGCAATCACTTCCAGAAAGTTTTCATTGACTTTATACCTATGTTGTTGTAGGTGACATTATTTCCCTAATTTCTCTTGCTACCTAGCATTATCATTGTTATCTAAGTATTTGTTTATTTAAATGGAATTTAATTTTGTTTATATGTTTTTAGCATCACATCTTGTGATGCTCAAGGGTTGCTCCTGGCTCTGCACTCGGGAAGCACCCTGGAAGTGCTCAAGGGTGACTATATGAAATGCCTGAGACTGAACTCGGGTTGGACACAGCAAGACAATCTTGAACTACCTCTTCTATTCTTGAATTTACTTTTAAAACATATTCCAGCTTCAAGTCAATGACAGCAGAATTGATACTCAATCTACAAGAAGCTATACACAGAGGGTATAGCTACACTATACCCTATACACTAGTTACACCAGCAGTTCTGGGGCAAGGGAGGGAGATATGGGATGTATACTGGGAACTGGGGTGGAGGGAGGACAACACTGGTGGTGGGAATGCCCTTGATCTTTTGTCACTATGTACTTTAAATATTACTGTGAAAGATTCATAATTTACTTAGTTCACAATAAAAATTTAAAAAATTCTTACTAAATATATTTAAAATTGCAACAAGTGATAAAAATATTCTAGGTTCATAACAGAATTCGGTGTAAAATACTGGGAATTTCCAAATACCTTTTGTTCTTATTCATACCTTCTGTTTCCTTTTATTTATCAAGAACTACATTGTTTGAGCTTTTAAAAAATGTAATTTTTTCCTCCATTTGGAAAGTCTGGCATCTTGTGCTCTGAGTGTTCAGGGTGATACTGGTAACAGAATAGCTTCATAGAAATTACAATTTGACAAGGTTATTGCTTGTCCTTAGTGGTAGAAGGGTCATTTGTTTTGTACATTACATATTTTTATACATTTCTTTTCAATAATGTCATTACTATTTTTATGGGACTCAAGAAATAAAAATAAGTTGCTAATTATTTACACTGTGCAATATCACTATCTAGTCTCTGGGTGACACTATCCATGTCTTGATTAATTACTGAAAATAAAAGACTATCACAAGAGTATCTACTGCACAAGAGAAAGTGGTTATTTTATTTTACAGAAAGTTCTATATTCTAGGAAAGAAAATTTATTACTAGTAGAGGGATTCCTATACCAATGAAATGAAAACTTCAAAAAGTCTTCTTGATCTTTGCCTTCCCACTGAACAGACAACTTTGATTTATTTATGCAAGTGAAGGAAAACTCAGTCATCCAAGAACCTATGATGAAGGCTATTGAAAGGCTACTAATATGACCCCCTCACAGGAGGAGGATTAGAATTAACTAATTTCTGAATCTTTTGCCTTTGCACATGTAAAAACAATAATACAAGCAACAAAACTTCCATTCAGTTTTGCAGTTTTTATTGTCTTTATTTTAGAGCAGGCTTTTGTGAAGTAAGTCCTTAAAATTATATCTGTTCACCTTATGTGATGAGAAGGAGAGGCAACTTCTGTAGCGGAGTGATTGAAATGGAAATACATTCAAATAAATGGACTCTGGAGTTCCGCTTTGTTCTAAATAACCTCTACTGTAAGTGATAGGCTTATTTGAAAGTATGATGGGTGGGCTATCGGGGCAAGGCTGCATCTGATTTTTTAAAAATCATTAGTCTATCTTCCCTTTTATACAACCTTTTGGAATAAGGTCTTATACTCAAGGCAGAACAGAGGGTTGGGGTGGAGGCTGGACCTTCGAAGGACACTCAGCACATGTTTCTAATGGGTTTTCAAGTACATCCTTCTCCCATTGGATGTATCTCCTTAAAAACCTCTAGACTCTAAATTTTATGTATTATTGCCAGGTGGTCAGAAAGCAAGGATGCCATCAGGACTCATTTGTATGTAAGAGGAAAGGAAATTTGACAAACCCTCCCCACCTGACGCTACTCAAGGCATTCTCCTTACTTTGTGCTCAGGGATCACTCCTGGCAGAGATTGGGAGACCATGTGAGGTGACAGGGATCAAACTCAGATTGGTCGTGTGAAATCAGGGGCCCTACTCACTTTACTATCACTCCCATATTGATATATATATATTTTTTTGTTTTGTTTTTTTTTGGGGTCACACCCGGCAGTGCTCAGGGGTTACTCCTGGCTCCATGCTCAGAAATTGCTCCTGGCAGGCACGGGGGACCATATGGGGCACCAGGATTCAAACCGATGACCTTTTTGCATGAAAGGCAAATGCCTTACCTCCATGCTATCTCCCGGGTCCCTGATATTTTTTCTTAATCAAGAAAAACCTGTACTCCCACCCTGCAGCACTAGCAACTGCCCTTCACTCAGTGCAACTACATACCATGGCTGAACAGAGTTTCATGTGAACAAAGGATGAAGAGACATGTCCATGTTTGTCTAAGATCAGATTATATTTTTCTTTATAAAATTCTGATTACATTTCAAAACTGCTTCAAGTTTTCTTTTCTTTTTTAGCTTGTTCTCTATCTTATGTCTATCGCCTGAAATACTGCTACTTTCTTTCTTCTGGTTCAGTTATTTGATCTTATCCTATTTCTTTCCATTTTATTTAAGAAAAATGGTGAAATGAAAATGAACCTTTTCTTTTCTTCATTCTCTTCTGTTCTTTTCTTTTTCCTTCCCTTTCTTTCCTTTTCTTTTTTAAAAAACTCAAACAGCATATTTTAGATATCATGCTTGCTGATCTACACATCACATCTAATGTTACCCTTTTAGCAATTTTAAATTAAATTAAATAAGCATTGTCTTCATTTTATAGTCTGGCAATATGAAACTTAGAAAGAATTGAATTGAATCGTACAAGTGAATAAATTGCACAAATTTACAGAGTCCATAAGTGCCAGAGTAAAGATTCTAATTCTTCGTCAAGGTTCAATCATGCTCTTTTTTTTTTTTTTTTTTTTTGGTTTTTGGGTCACACCCGGCAGTGCTCAGGGGTTACTCCTGGCTCCATGCTCAGAAATTGCTCCTGGCAGGCACGGGGGACCATATGGGGCACCAGGATTCGAACCGATGACTTTTTGCATGAAAGGCAAACACCTTACCTCCATGCTATCTCCCGGGCCCTACAATCATGCTCTTTTATTCCCTCCACTGAGACCCTACATATCCAAGCAACATTTGTTCATGAATTCAACTCAAGTTTTCAGTTATTGAACAAAACTGCCTGCCCATCCTCGTTTTCTTTTTTTCTCCTTTCTCTCTTAAAATTACATGAATGTGAACATGATTTAAACTACAGAAATACTTAAACCAAAGTTTTAGATCTTTTTTCCTCCTTGTCTTATTCTTTCTTCCATCTCTTGAAATAACGCTTTGCAAGCTTATTGTTCCAGACAATTGCCAATGTACTTGTCTATGTACTTAGAGTGGAGATGAAAACACATAAATGAATACATGCATTTATTTATTTATCCAATAACATGCACATACAGTTCTATAAGTTCCCACATTTAGAGTTGGATTGTTTTTCATATATTGGGTGAGATGTAATATATTATGCATTTTGTAACAAGGCAAGAATTTTCATATAGGATATCTTTTACAGTTAGCTCAAAGTTAGGTTTTTACAATTAGTTGATAACTTAATTTAGAACCTACCATATTGATTCGAGTATAACGTGCACCCGTGTGTAACACGCACCCCTAATTTTCAATTAAAAATCGGTATAAAATTTTGTTTCACACCAAGCATTGTAATTGACAAAAAACGTTGTTGAACACATGCGGTCATGATAAAAATCATTTATTGACAACGTAAACTGGTATAAACACAATACCGAAATAAGATGACCGGTCACAATATTTATTTAAAATGCTCCAAGTCAGATCCATCATCAGATACACCAAAGAGTTGTTCCCATTCTTCTCGAGTTAATTTTTCATCAGTGTCCCAGTTGGCAGGAACTTTCATCTGTTTCTCCAATTTCTTCGCTTTCTTCTGAGCCTGAATTCCACAGCAGATCGTCTTCTGTGCCGTCCATTTGATTGCTGATGC
The DNA here is from genome assembly GCA_004027635.1 of Crocidura indochinensis. Taxonomy (NCBI): domain Eukaryota; kingdom Metazoa; phylum Chordata; class Mammalia; order Eulipotyphla; family Soricidae; genus Crocidura; species Crocidura indochinensis. The sequence continues at coordinate 13,288 of PVKC010014036.1, forward strand.
CTGTCTTCCCAAAACTCTTGATGATCCTTTCTTTTGGTCTGTCTTCCCAAGATGTTTGAACCAAACCAGGCTGTCATGAGAGATAGGCCAGGTTTCTTGAGCTTTTTTTCTTCTTTGCACTCACATACAGTGCGAGGCTGCAGCCTGGAAAAGGCACAGTGCAAACTCATGATTCGCCTGTGCCCTCATTGGACCTCATTGGCCGCCACTGCCAGCCCTTGTTTAGAACGCGCACCCAAACTTGGATTTCTTTTCTTTTCTGTAGAAAATTCTGCGCGTTCTACTCGAATAAATACGGTAATGGTACAGCATTATCACTGTTACCTTTACGGATTCTGTGAATTAGAAATCTGTATAGACATGGTATGTATGGTGTCTGGGGGCTGTAGGAACTTAGACACGGAAACTGGATTCATCTTAAAGTTCATTCATTTATGTTTCTGAAGGTTTATACTTCTTATTGACTGGGGCCAGGGCTCATTGTTTTGTCCATGTGAAATTCTACACCTGCTCTGTCTATTTGGAGTAGTTTGACTTTCGAACAAATTAGTCGTGGTTTTCTCCATAAATATTGGTGAGTACACCCCCAAAGAGAGTTAAGCAAGTGAAAGCTAAATGATCTTTTTATGATATAATCCCACAATCATAACATTGTTTTGATAATGCATTTCTGGTTAGAATAATAAACCAGTACTCCCCAAACAAGAAGGGGACATAGTCCCATTTCTCAGTAGAGAAAAACTAGAGCTGTACTGGGAGAAAAGCATGCACAATGAAAATATGTTTAATTTCATTATGTTAAAAAAGAAATATCTGCTACTATAATTTTTAAAAAAAAGTTGAGAGGTTTTTTGTTTGTTTAATTGTTTGTTTTTAGTTTATGGGTCGCACCTGGTGCTTAGATATTATTCCTGGGTCTGCACTCAGAATTACTCCTGGCAGCCTTGGGGGATATTATGGGATGCCAGGGATATAATGGTATCACTCTAGCCCAGGAGTTTTGTATTTTTTAAATAACTGTTTAGTATTCCATGTTACACACATGCTATAATTTATTTGACCTTTTGTCTGTTCACTAGTATTAAGATAACTTCTTTTTTCTACTGGTTAAATTTCTGTAAACATTATCTTCGCTCATCTAATTTTGATATTTATGTATTTGTAGATTTGCATCTTAGAAATTGGAGTTCTGTTTAAAAATTAAATTGCCTTGTACAAAATTTCTCTATTTAGTAAATGTTCTAATTTTTAATAAAAATCATTTTTCCCAGCAAAATTTCAAAAAATTAATTAATTTGGGGGGGTTGTACTATCTGTTTGTCAGTAATAATAGTTGTTCTCAATTTGCTTGTTGTAGAATGGAGATATATTTTTCTGAATTTTTATGTTATGGATTATTACTGTACTTTCCCCTTTAATAGATTGTTTTAATTTTATTATAGACCAAAAGAACATTTAATATGTTATAAACATTAATAAATTCTTTGTTTTATATGTAATAATTGTCTTAGTATGTTTATTGCCTTTGGCTAAGTTTGTGATATCTTTGTTTATGAATTTTTCCAAGTTCAGTGATTTAGTCATAGCACAATTAAGTTGGGATGCTCTTTTTTATGTTTTCTGAACTGTCTTGCATGGTATTTATGGTTTTGTTTTTGTATTTAGTCTTTAATTTATATATATCATAATGCAGTGGGGAAAATAAGGACAATCAGAGAGATCTTCAGTGCATGCCTACTGGCCACAGTACCTCTCAGGTACAATATGCTTTATACCTTGGTCAGTTTTGTTTAAACCGATTGATGCTTAATTTTACATTTTATTTTATTAATTTTAAATGGAAATGATTTTGTTGAAAGAAGCCTTATAAGTTTAAGATGCTGGTATTTTTATTAGGACAGCTGGTCATATTCAAAAGTTGCTTGAAGAAAACACAATAAACAGTAAGGAGAATTCTCAACATTACAGGGACACCTCAGTTCATCAACCAAATGCTTCAGGTCTGAGTTATCTTTGACCTAGTTTGTGCTGAAACACAATATCTTGATTTCTATTCTTTAGTTTCACTTTACTAGTCTGAGTTCTTTCAATTCTTCTGTTGTCATATACTGACCCTGGAAACAATCGCAAAGAATCACCAGTTACAGCTAATCTGGAATTAGTAGAACTCTTAGAATGGTTTCCAATCACGGAAACAATAGCCCTATTTAGTTAAATGTGAATGACATTTTGCAAACATCTTTTGAGGAGTGACACTGCACCATATGCTAAAAGAAGCTACATTCACAATTCCAGTGAAGCTCAGCTTGAAGGTAGAAAAGTAAGTGATAATACTAGCTCTGTATCACTTGCCAAATATTATATAACTTATGTTTAATATATATGAACATATATAAGTACATATGACTACATATAAATATATATTTGGCAGTTTCCTTAAGTAGCCATTAATATATTTTTTCAAAAAGCAATAATACAGGTTCAGAAGAGTTATGTAAGATAACCTAAATTCTATAGTTTCTTAGAACCCTAAATTCTAAGTTAACAGTGGAGTTAAGACAAGTTGGGTCTATTGAACTCCAAAGCCACAATACTGATTCACTTAGAAATCATCTCACCAATGATTAAAAATAAACAACAATATGTAATACCTACTTAATACTATTTTAAGCCTTTTATATACGTTTTTTAATCTATAACAGTGATAAAGTTATCTCTACTTCCAGAGGAGAAATAAAGAATTAAGTAGTCAATTTAAATGTTTATAATTAATGATAGAATGGGATTCCAAAAAGAATATTGACTCCTAATATAAAAGTTTTTAGAAAAGCTGAGGTTGATTTATGAAATCTAGGCTATAAACGAATAGTAGAGGCGTGCTAATCTTAAAGTCACACCGTGTAACCATTATGTTGTCCTCCAAAAGTACCAAATATAGAGCTATATTCAGAGCCAGAGGCAGGAATGAATGAATATAGTGTGTCAATGTATTATTAAACTCTGAACTTATGCATAAACCTAAACAGATGAAACCAGTTAACTCACCCACAAATTGACTCTGTCTTTGACAGCAGGATTCTCACTCCACCTGAAGTATCTAATTAACCTGCCACGTATCCTCGCAGTGACCAGATGAACATGGTCTTGGCAGAGCAGAGAACCACCTCCAGCCTGTTGGAATATGAGGAAGAGGCAGGGCACCCTGGAAAGACCTTATTTGGAGGTCAGCAGAATTATTGGTAAGCAATTTCTCTAACAGAGGGAGGGAATTTGGAATTCGAAAGTTTCTTCATTCCAACAGCACACATTATAAGAAGTAATGTCCAGTCAGAGCTGATGGCTCAGATACCCCATTTATAGCCTCAGCATGGGCAAGCCTCACCCCTCAGGCACCACTACTGCTGTCAAATTAACTTTTGAAAAAAGCTGTGGTAGAGCAGTTGTAGGATGATGCTTCTGGGAGAAATATCTCCAATTGCAGACATCTGGCTTCAAAATGAATGCCTGGAGAAGAGAAGGGATGAGTTTAGGCTGTGACAGGAGACTTGGTTCTAGGCCTCCAGTCACATTTGTAGAGATCATCGTCTTTCAAGACTAGAATGACATTAGTTCATAATTCTCCTCCCAACTCACTCAATTTTACAAGGAAAAAAATATGTCAAAAAGAAAATAAATGAATTCCCCGTTTTAGAAATTAGGTGGTAAGATCAGACATGGCAAATTCTCAACTAGCATTTAATGAACTAGTGAGTTTAATGAATATATATTTAAGGGTAAAATATGATCAATTTCACTCTTCCATTGTTTACAAAAATTAATACTTGGAGCTGGAGGGCTAGTACAGTTGGTAAGGGGTTGGATTCACACCATTCCATATGATCACCTTTACAGGAGAGCAGAGTAAGGAGCAACCCCGGAGTATAGCTGGAAATGGCCACCGAAAGATAAATAAATAAAATTTGACTAATTATAACACACAAATTATGTCATCCTTAAAAGAGCAGTCCTATTGTTTAACAAAGCTTTGCAGTACTATCTCAGTTTTTAAAGTTGTCATTATATTCAGTACTATCTCTGGATTAAAATGTATTATATTTTCTAAAAATTTTAATTTATAAATAGAAAAACAATTTGATAATTTGGAAGTGTAGTAAACTGATACATCTTGTTTCAAGAAAATTGTGCTTTTTTTTTTTTTTTTTTGGTTTTTAGTCACACCCAGTGACGCTCAGAGGTTACTCCTGGCTATGCATTCAGAAATTGCTCCTGATTGGGGAACCATATGGGATGCCGGGGGGATCAAACCATAGTCAGTCTTAGGCTAGCACAGGCATGGCCTTACCATTTGCACCACCACTCTGGCCCCATGTGAAGTGCTTGTTCAATTCTACACCTACAACTGAAATCTTCTGTCAGGTGAACACTTAGACAAGATGAGCAAATATGGACACTTTATGTTATATAAAAATCTAGAAAAAAGAAGTCCTTACATAAAGGACTTCTTCAGGTATAAACATTGTTAAAGATATCACTTATTTGGTTTTGATATAAATTATTTATAACAATGTTCAAAAATAGCATTGATTCAAAAATATAGGGCCATTCAGATAGTGCAATGCATAAAGTGCTTTTTTTTTTTTTTTTTTTTTTTTGCTAATTTACAACTTGGGTTCTATCCGTGTCACTACATATAGTCCCTCAAGCACTGCCATGAGTGATCTCTGAGCAAAGAACCAGTGTAAGTACTGTTCAAAGCTGGGATGGTCCTTTCCCTCCTTTTCCCTCCCTCTCCCTGTCCTCCCAAAGAAGAGAAGTTAATTTACCTTTCAAATGATGGCTGGTCTGGAAGTGTTGCTCGAAAAACTGTAAGGTATCCTAAATGACTGGGAAAAAAAGCCCGTGCATTTTAGAGATGTTATTAGGAAATATTTTTCCCTTCCTGTCCTAGACCCAAGATATCTTCCCTCACTACCTATTTTAGGGTCGGCTGTCTATTCTTTGTTATTTCCATAGGAATAAAATATTATCTTATTTAAAACACAGGACACAGAAGTTGCCAACTTTAATTCAGTGGAGAGTAATAGTCACTCAAATACAACTTAGCTAACAAATGCAGTTCAAGCAACATAGCAGATTTTTTTTGCAGGGGGCCACACCCTGTTATGCTCAGGGGTTACTCCTGGCTTGGGGGACCATATGGGATGCCAGGGATCGAACCGACGTCCATCCTGGATCAGCCACATGCAAGGTAAATGCCCTACCACTGCACTTTCGCTCTGGCCACAACATGGCAGAATTTTAATTAAATTACCATATAAGAAGGAGAGAAAAGATCATGAGATGATTGATTCTTTGGCAATATTCTCTAGGAGACCATACAGGAAAAATAATTGTTATAATGTATTTATTTATTTGAATCAATGATAATTTCTGTGGAAAATTATATTTGTTGATATGACAGATAAGTTATATTTACCACGATTAGGGTCCATATATGAATTTAAGAGTTTACTTGAGCCAGGTCAGACTGTCATAGGACACTGAAAGTCACATGGAACAGTATGAGCATGTAGTAATATTGAGCGTTGTACCCCATAATAATAGTGTATGGACATGAGCTATGATTATGGAGGATGTTTGAAACAAATAGTATCATCTGCCAGTCTTCTCTGTTCTTTGAAATACTACTCATCTCTCAGCAGTCCTGGAAAGGCTTCTCATCCTAGTCCTAAAGGAAAGCTAGTACTTCATAGTAACATTCTGATGACTAGCAATAGTAGCATTAGGACAGTTGCATGAGTGATTGGTTTTTAGAAACCTTACATTCGATGCACCAATGATGCACAAAAGGTATGTGGTCAAAATTTTATACAATTTTGTGTCTTGAAAAAGGCATAGTATGTCGTCCCTCTCTAAGAACTTCTATATTTATTGAGGAATTAAAATATATATCTTTGAAAACATTTAGAAAAATTATAAATACCAATTAGCTAAACATTCCATAAGCATAATAGACTAAACCTACTGTAGAAGTTTAAGGAATGAATATCCATGTAGACTATGGTTATCAAAGGTTTAATTAACATGATTAATTATGTAAGCAATTTTGATATTTGTCTCTGTTTAACACAAAGAAAAGTATTATTCAAGGAAAGCTGCTTGCATTTTTATTAAAAATGTGTCTGTTGGTTTTATCGTTGTAAATTGTTAAATTTTCAGCTGGTCTTTGGGGGTATGTGTTAATCACATACACACAAATCCTCACTTTACAAAATAAATATCAGAAAATCTAGATTATATGGAAGGAAATTGAGAAACTCTGTGGTTAAATCTTTTGTACAGAGAGATAATGGTTGAACCCTAAATTTCCTGTGAGAACTCAAAGAACAATCATGAGGAGATATTTAAAGCAGTGTGGGATTCATTCATTCCTGTCATGTCACAAATATTTACTGAGTATCTGTAATGTGTCACATGCTATTCTAATTACTAGGGATATGGAATTGCACTAGACAGATGAAGTTGGGCCTGTTCATGATTTTAAACGGGAAAAACATCCACAGTTCTTCTTACTCCCATCCTCTATTTATAGTATTCAATCTGTTTTCAGCATACTTGCCTGTAAATTATTATTTCATCTGAGAAATTAAAGAGAGAAGATTTAGTAGAAGGATAATGGTCCCACTAATCTTTGTTGAACTTCCCAGTTCTAAGCAACCATGATACTTCTTTAGCCCTTTATGAGCCATACATCTGGGAGAGCTGATCATCTTTCCTTAGGTCCACTCCCACATGTTTATCTTGAAATGTTCAGAATTTTCCCCCAAAGCTTGCAATCATTTAATAATACTCTGTTATTCTGAACATGGAATTTCTCACATTAAAAAATGGAACTATAAATCCATCTGGGGAATTGTTCCCATTTTATATGTAAGTATTTTCCCTGGAAGGAGGTAACATATGGAACTATAATTATAGCAAGATTTTCTTTTATAATTATCATATTTAGCATTTTCCCCCACATGGAATATTCATTTCTACAATCATTGGTCAAAATTCAGTGTTGTCCTTTTAAATGACTCAAACTTTATTGAATTCACATGCATTGTATAATATAGGTTTAGTTAATTGGCTCATATATCATAGTAAAATGTTTTTCAAAGCAGTTCAATCTGGTGGTAATGATGATGAAACTATTGAATTTAGCAGGTCCATTTTAGATTTACCCTTCCAAACTCTAACTTTGGTGTCTGGGACACTGTTTATCTTCCTCCTCATTTTCTCCCCTCCTTCAGCCCTTCTTAATATCACTCTCCCTTTCTCTTTCATTTCTTCTTTCTCTTTATCTTCCTCTTCCATTTTATTTTTACTTTCTTTTCCTTCTTCCTATTCTATTTAGGAATATAATAAGCACTAATACATTTTCATGGGTTTTTAAAGAAAATTTTGGGCAAAATATTTTAAAGTTCATTCTCTAGGAAGCAAGGCAACTCATCTCCTCTCTCTCTCTCTTTCTCTGTTTTTGGGGCCACACCAGTTTGATGCTCAGGGGTTACTCCTGGCTAAGCACTCAGAAATTGCCCCTGACTTGGGGGACCATATGGGATGCTGGGGGATAGAACCGCAGTCTTTCCTTGACTAGTGCTTGCAAGGCAGACACCTTATCTCCAACGCCACCTCTCCGGCCCCTCATATCTCTCTCTTGATCTTGTGTTACTGTCTCAATTTTTTTAAATTTTTTTATTTTTAACTATGAGAACAAAGATGCAAAGAAAGAGGACAAGGTAAAGTTACAGTGGAAGGACAATCACCCATAAACAGAATTTTCAGAAGTCCCCTTGCTGATAACTTAACTTTGAACTTTCAGCCAAAGAACATTAAGAAAAATAAAACAGAACCCATGTACAATTACTTTGTCCCTCAAGTCCCCAGATTGTAATATATAATATTTCTTAGCAGCACACAAAGCAATCTAAAGCCATAAAACTTATGTAACTCCTTAAACATTGAAGGCATAGTACTTTTTTACATTTCCATGCTCATACATATTAGTTTAAGTTAACCTCAAAAGTTTAAGTGGGTTGTTTTTCTTAAGGATTAGAGTCAAAGGAGCACAGTAAAAACGGTGTTAGAATAGCAATTATTGCTTTCATAGGCCCACCAAAATATGAGGGACATGGAAAGGAAAAGCCTTGGCCTAAAAACAAGGAGAGCCTACTCCTGAAGTTTCCTGGCATAAGACCAACTCTAGGCTTCAGGAAAACTAGTTTGTCCAATCCAAGTCATTGTCTGTAGTGCCAATACACTTTTTATTTTTCACACACTCTCTGTTGTTGGTATCATGTTTCTGTATTAAAGATCCTGGAAACTGCATATCCTACATTGAAGTCAGGATATGGAGCGTCCTCTAGTGTCACCTCACAATTAAAGGGCAATGCAGAGAGCCCTGTCCTGCAAGCAGGTCGTTGTTGTCGTCAAGTCTTCTTAGTGTTAAGGGAAGTCTCTTTTGAGCAGGTCGATATCAGAACAGGGTAGGGTCTTCCCTGGTAGAGGATTGCTTCCAGGTGTTGTTATAAAGAAATCTTGGATGTTTCATAGGTAGCTTACCTGGTTCAGGGGTGAATGGAGAATGCCCATTCTTCTGAGGGTGTAAGGTCCCATTGCACTACAAGATTTGTGTGTTTCAATCTCTATTAGATAAGAACTTATTTGTATGTACAGTATTTTCCCATTTTAATGTGCCTATGCAAACAAGGAACAATGCCACGTGGCGTTATTGGCGCATATGGGGGCCACTAGAACAAGTCCAACAATCTCCATGTATTGTCCCAATTTTTATTTTTTTTAATTTCTTCTCCCCATTCTTTTTTATTTTGATCAACGTGGATTACAACTCTTTCACTATAATATTTTAGGTACATAGTGATATTGAATCAGGGGCATTCCCACCACCAATATTGTCCTCCCTCCACCCCTGTTCCCAGCATACACCTCATATCCCCTTCTTTTACCCCCCAGGTTGTTAATATAGGTCAGTGGTTGGCAACCTGCGACTCACGAGCCACCTGTGGCTCTTTCCACTTTTAATTTGGCTCTTCTGTGTGCTGGGCGGCCGCATCAAGAGTCAGGACTCTGCTCCCTGCCTTTGTCAGTGGCGACCTGTGTGCAGCCCCTGCAGCTGGCTCCAAGAGTGTAAGATGACACCCAGTATCAACCCTAAACAAAGGTGTGCCCCAATGTCATCCTTTCTGAAACTTCTTCCTTTGATATGTAAAAGCCCACTGAATATGTACTTTTGTC
>PVKC010014037.1:0-22606 GCA_004027635.1 Crocidura indochinensis
GAAAGAAAGAAAGAAAGAAAGAAAGAAAGAAAGAAAGAAAGAAAGAAAGAAAGAAAGAAAGAAAGAAAGAAAGAAAGAAAGAAAGAAAGAAAGAAAGAAAGAAAGAAAGAAAGAAAGAAAGAAAGAAAGAAAGAAAGAAAGAAAGAAAGAAAGAAAGAAAGAAAGAAAGAAAGAAAGAAAGAAAGAAAGAAAGAAAAAATTCAACTACATATGACTACATATTACCAAGCAATTTTATTCTTTAAACTTTGCCAAAGGTCCAAAAACTCTATTTGGAAAAATGCATTTGCACTCTTATGATTATTGAAGCACTATAGACAGTAGTCAAAATCTATAAAGAACTTTTTACAAAAGAAATATAGTAAGTGAATAAAAAAACATCTAAAGGCAACAGAGCCTGGTGTACAGAATTGAGTTTACCATGGCAGAGGCAGAAAGGGAGGATTAGAATTCGAGGGAGGGAGAGTGGAAAGATAGCACAGTGGTAGAGTGTTTTCCTTGCACTCACCTGACCAAAGATGAGCCTGGGTTCAATCCCTGGCATTCCATATGGTCCCCCAGGTCAGGAGTGATTTTTGAGTGAATAGCCAGGAGTAACCCCTGAGTCACCAGTTGTGACCCCAAAACAAAATCAAACAAAAAAAAAGAATTAAAGATGGAAGCAAACTGAGCCAATGATGGTGGAGAAAAGTGGACATTAGTGAAGAATGTTGTGTGGAATATTGTATGTTTGAAATCTTCCTAGAATAACCATTGTAATTCATTATCCCTAAAAAATATCAAAGACAGAAAACAAAGAGACCAATTATAAATAGAATTCTAATCTAGCTCAATTCTGAAATTATCAGGTTAAGATATGGTTAAATATGTTTTCTAAGTTTTAAAACTCACAAAAGTTTGAGTTCCAAGAAATGTTGATTACTGTTTTAAATCATGTATTTTATAGTGAAACCATAAGCTATAGATAAAACAGCCCACCCTCAGTCACTGATGTAGTTAATTAAAATAACAAAAAGATAACAAAATTCTAATGATAATTATTCCCAAGCTCCCTAAATGACATCTTTGTCAGTTTACTAATCAGAAATAACAGAAATCTGGTTGAATGCCTTGTTCTGTACATTCTAATTTTCATTGGTAGCACAGACCCCCTGCAGCCTCCGTAGGAGGAATGTTAAATGTCTATTTGATAAAAATCGCAATATACCAAAAATGAAATAATTCTTTCATTCATCAAAGAGTTCATCTCATGAATGTGAAAGTATCACTTCAGAAAAAATATAAATAATTCTGTTTCACAACAATACATAAGCGATATAATAAGGCAGTCCTCGTGATAGAGCAATAAGGACTGTAGGATTTTTCCAATAGTGGTAGTTCCCACCATTAGAATAAAAAAAAGTTTTTTTTTGTTTTGTTTTGTTTTTGGGCCACACCCAGTGACGCTCAGGGGTTACTCCTGGCTATGCGCTCAGAAGTCGCTCCTGGAAGGCACGGGGGACCATATGGGAACCGGGGGATCGAACCGTGGTCCGTCCTAGGCAAGGCAGCAGGCACCTTACTTCCTGCGCCACCTCCCGGCTCCCAAAAAAGTTATTTTTAAGCTTGTAAAAAATGACGTATTGAAACTTGGACCTCTTAATATTTTAAACTTTTTTTACAGAAGAAACTGGCAGTCTGGCAGAATCTGTCAGAGTTTTTAACTCTGATATTTTAACTCTGGGAATTTAAAAAATCTAAAGGCCTGGTATAATAAGTCTCATAATAAAACCATAGGTTATCGAATTTCATGATGTGCATGGATTTTAATCTTTCAGTATCACTTATAGGCTCTTGTGTTTAAAATTATTATCAAAACACGAAGGAGAAAGATAATTTTCACCTTTTTGTTTCTTAACTCAAATAAATATGACTGTTCTTCGAGAAGTTTTACTACCGATCATAACTCATATTAAAATCTATTTAAATTTTTAATTGTACTTTTATTTATTTATTTTTGTTTTTTTGGGGGGCACACCCGGTGATGCTCAGGGGTTACTCCTGGCTATGTGATCAGAAATCACTACTGGATTGGGGGACCATATGGGACACCAGGGAATCAAACCGAGGCCCATCCTGAATCAGTCTTGTGCAAGGCAAAGGCCCTACTGCTGTATTATCTCTCCTGCTCCTTCATCTACTTTTTATTTACATACTCCAAGGTAAAGAAATAATTCAGAACCCTTATGCATATTTTCCATAATATTAAATTTCACACATTAAGTTAAAACGTTCTAAATTAAGGTTGAAGAAATAATACAGGCAGTAAGTAGGGTGCATGTCATGCATACAGCCAACCTGAACTCAATATTCAGCACCCAATATAATCCGTGAGTTCAGCCAATAATAAATCCAGGGCACAGTTCAATAGTATGTCCTGAAAACCAATTAATGTGGTCCCAAAACAAATAGACAAAATGTATAATTCAAGTATTTATTTCATAATTATGAATAATTATGTAGTACTCAAATTATACGTAATGTATTTATTATATCATGATTAAAGTTATAATTTATAATGGTATATATGCATATATATACCATATATATATTTTGGAGGAGTCATACCCGGCTGCACTTAGGGGTAACTCCCAGCTCTGTACTCAGAAATTTCTTCTGGCTGTTCCAGGGGACCATATGGGGTGCTGGGATTAGAATTATCTTCCATCCTGAGTCGGCTGTATATAAAGCAAACTCCGTACTGCTGTGTGATCTCTCCAGCCTCTGGTATAAAATTTATAACGTTTAAACTGTATTTAGTACATAGCTAAACTTATATTAGTAGTATAAATTATACTACCAAAATTGTTTATGTGTCTTTTTTTTTCTTAATTTGATTTTTGGCTCACACCTGCCAGCTCTCAGGGAATATTCCTGGCTCTACACTCAGAAATCGCTCCTGGCAGGCGCAGGGGACCATATGGGGTGCCAGGATTTGAACCACCATCCTTCTGCATGCAAGGCAAATGCTTTATCTCCATGCTATCTCTCCACCCCCTATTTATTTTTTCTATTTGTAAGTCTTAGTTCTTGGTGCCATATCTGGTTGTGCTTAGGCTTTAGCTATGGCACTCGAGGTTAAGCTCTAGTTCTGTGCTCGAGGAATCTAATGTAATGCTAGGTTTTAATCTGGATCATTGTTTGCAAGACAAGTGTCTAACCTGCTATACTATATCTCTGGCACCTGTAATTTTTTAAAGCTATCTTACTATCATGCAATTGTATCTTCCTTCTGTTTTATGACTGTGAAGTCATCACAGAAAGCTGGGCTGTATCAATACTATAGTGGGTAGCACGTTTGCCTTGTATGAAGCCAACCCAGTTTAGATTTATGGCATCCCATACGATCACCTGAGCACCACCAAGAGTGAGTCTTGCATGCAGAGCCTGGAGTATAGTCTGACCCTCACCAGGTGAGATCCAAAAACAATCAAGCAAAAATGGCAGAAAGTATTTACAAAATACACGAATAAAAACTTTGCATAAGTTTCATTCTATTCTAGACTGACTGAGTAGTGATCCAAGAAGATATCTAAGAGTCTGTACCAAAATTAAATCGAAGGGATAGCCTATTGTTTTATCCTAATTCACATAAAATTCCTTTGGATTAAATAACCATATTTAATATTTTATTAATTTTTTCTACAATTTTCCAGTATAATTATTATAAACAAGGCATTGCTGTAACATAGACATTTAGTTTATAAATATTTTTGAACACCAGAAAAATATCCAGTGTATTAAGTGCAAGTTAGCATGTATGAGATCTGCTTTGAACCCCTGCATCTGATTCACTGAGCTGGAAACAGGTCTAAACATAGCTGAGTGTGGTTCCAAAAAGCAAGAAACAATCATCTTAATATTCAAATTCTGGTGATTTGGATGGTCAGAGAAAAGCTCTTAAAATTCAATTATGTGTAAAGTAAATGTATATTCCTGGTGCCATGTCAGTGACAAGGAAGACTTTCTTAAAAGCAGTAGTCCTAGGGAAGCATTATGTCCTGAAAAATAGGTCACATTAATTGCCAATAGCGTTCCCAGCAGAGCTTGTGACTCTGTCTTGTATCAGTTTGTTAAGGCTGCTGTAACAGAGAACCACAAACTGTGTGAGTTAAACAACAGAAATTTATTTTCTCAGTTCTCAAGGCTAAAAGTGTTACATTACAATTTGAGCAGGAACAGGTTCCCTCTAAAGAGAGTAGAAAAAAAGCTCTTTCCAGACCTCTGTCCTAGCTTATAGTAGTTCCTCAGCTGATACAGCAGTAACTGTAATCTCCATATTCCCTTTATCTTTCATTGTATCTGTGTAGTTTCTTTTTATAAAATATTAGTCATATTTTAGGCCTATTCATAATATTTTCCTAAGTAAGGTTTGATTCTGAGGTAGTGGGTATTTGCACTTCTTTAGAGACACTTAGTGGGTTGGGGAGAGGGATAAGATGGCAATTCAAGTCATAACATCTCCATAGTACTGTGTAAGGTAGAGACCTCAAATGCCACTTCAAACTTAATGGGATCAAGTGGTAAGGCACATCTTTGAGAGCAGAATGCTTTAAGACTTGAGATTCCAATTCTTGGACAGGAAAGATGGAATGCAGTGCTTCTTAAGAGAAAGTTATTGCTTTGCAGAAGAGTATTCTTTGAAGCAGCAATTTAAAATACTGCTTTAACCTGAAAAGTTATAAAGGAATCTGATCAGAATAAAGTTTTGATGTTATATTGTTTTTCCAATTAGCATTTAAATTCTAGAAGGAGTTTAAAGATAGAATCGTTTGTTGATAATCACCCTACTATCTCCAACACGGGTTATAACCCTTGATGAAAATGTGTCTATTCTTTCAGGGTATGTAGCTCTCAAAGTAAGTAAATATGGTGTAAATAAGAAAAATAATTTTAATTACCTACCTTGTTAACAAATAAAAGAAATTCATTTCCAGGTGTTATGATTTTAAAGTGTAAACATTATAATTTGGCAAATCTGACTTGTGCAATTATAATTTTTGCCTATTATTCTGTAACTTACTATTTTTTCTAAGTGAATATGAGAGAAACAAAATGTCTTTTGATTTAATAGGGCCAGCACGATTGATTATAATCCTCAATCTATCTATAACTCCCTGTTTTGACCAATACCCCCAAATATTTCATTCATTTCTAGACTTGTTCCATTCAGAGATACAACATGTTTTAAACCAAGGCTTCAGATGTCTTAGTAATTTAATTTAATTTAACCTGGGAACTCAGATTCAGAGCACATTAAATTGAGATCACATTAAAACTATCAAAATGTTAGACTTTGGTGTCAGTAGTAAAATGACTAGTGTTTCAAGTACTTGAAGGACAATATCTTAAAATCTGGATTTTGGCTCTATGCTTTCCCTCAAGTTTTCACAGATTAAAACTAAATTTTACTTATTATATTTTAGTAAGAGCAACATCCACTCCAAATTAGACAAACATGTCAGAGGTAGACACTATGTCACATTGAATAGTAAAATGGCCATTTCCTCAAGAAAGTTGTCTCAGAAGACATAGAGTTTCTAATAATACTAGAATCAAAGTGGATATATTTCATTGTATCTATTGAATTTCACCTCTGGCAGACTCATGGTTTAAAGAATCATAGGGAATGTTGAGGATCGAACTTGGTTCAGCTTGCATTCAAGACTAGTGTCTTATTGACTGTACTATTGCTTCAACCCTAATAGGGATATTTTTTATTTTCCATTTGGTTCTCAGTCTTAGGTTTGGATGTTTTGTCAACTCTTAATGTGTAGGGTATTAAGCATATTTACTATTACTTGAGCTCTCTGTTCTTTTTCCAACCAGTTCGAATCTCTGGAAAGATTCAAAGCTTGTCTCACCTGTAAGACAAATTTTTCAGGAGGAAGAGTCCAGATTTCTAAAATTGGAATTGGTGCTTTGCTGCCCCCTACTGTTTGGATAATATTTATATTGAAAAGCACCAAGGTCAAAGATAGGTATCTCTGGAAAACCTTACTCTTTAAATATCTCAACCAAATACCTGTGAAGCTAATTAATAAAAAAAAAAAAGAAAGGTTATAATGGAAACTAATTTATAAGTGGATAATTTCTTTTGTAGATACTAAGGATTTCATCTTTTTCTGTGACTTAAATATTTTTATAACTAGATAAGACTGGTGGGAGTACAGGAAAAGTAAATATGTGATGTATCATTTCTCAAGGTTTTATTTTCTTTATCCTAATTAATTTAAAATTTGGTCAAATGCATTTCCCCTGATTCCCTTGGCTTAAAAATTTTCAAATAGCCTAAAAGCAATATAATAATTATAATTATATTACTATAGGCATTCTCAGAAATGGGTTTTCAATTTAGTCCCTATAAATTTGGGCTATATTTCAAATTGTTTTCTCTAACATTCTAAAAATGGATAAATATTATAATAATAAATTTATGACAATAAATTTTATGTTAAAAGCCTAAGAATTGGTCATCGAAGAATTTCAGAATTGGTCCTTGAAGAAGCCATCTAGTTATCTCATCAATATGAATCATAGTTTCCACAAATGCAAACATGAAATCACTACATTCATTTCTGCATCTACAAAGTGTGATATGGATCACATGCACAGAGCTATGATCTTCACATATACTCAGCTGAGGTGTTTATACTGCATATTTCATTCTATGTCCCCCAGTGGACCCATGCCGAGTGATCATAATGAATCATAGTAGATCTTTTTGATTAAAAAGGACAACTTTTTTTTTGTCCCCTAAATTCCCAATACAGACCAGGCAAGGGTCTGGGTTGAGGTTTATATGGGGTGAATTTACTGTACCTCCTCTTTCTATACAGTCAGTGTGAAGAACACAGCCTGTGATAAGAATTGGGAGGCCTTATTTTTTTTTCAAAAAGGACAACTTACAAATAAAATGACTATTCAAATGGAAGGGTCCTAAATCATAGAAAAAGACAAGTTCTAGGAATAGAAATGTAAAGTTAAAGAAAATTTTCCCTTAGAAGAAGTCTGTGTTCTCACTTAAACATATATTTCTTTCTTTCTCTCCCTGAACATCTTCTAAAATTTCCTTCGTTGGGCCAGAGTGGTACTGCAAGCAGTAAGGCATCTGCCTTGTGTGCGCAAGGATAGGATGACTGCAGTTTTATCCCCCCTCGTTCTAATATGGTCCGCCAAGCCAGGAGTGATTTCTGAGTACATAGCCAGGAGTAACCCCTGAGCGTCACCAGGTGTGCCTCCCCCCAAAAAAACAAAATAAATAAATAATAAAATAAAATTATTTCAGTAAAAACTATTTTGAACTGGAGAGGTGGTACAGAAGGTAAGCCAGATCCTTTCCATGAGGTAGGCCTGGGTTCCACCACTAATATCCTATATATTCTCTCAAGCCTGCCAGGAGTGGTTCAAAAGCAGAGCCAGGATGAACCACTGGGAGTCGACCAAAAGAAAGCCACCAAAAATTTATCTGCTTCATTATTTTATGTCCTTCTGAATTTCTTCCTATAAAAGAAAGTGATGACAAATAAATTAATTTTTAGTTCATAAGTTTTTTTTGTTTGTTTGTTTGTTTTTTTTTTGGTTTTTGGGTCACACCCGGCAGTGCTCGGGGTTACTCCTGGCTCCATGCTCAGAAATTGCTCCTGGCAAGCACGGGGGACCATATGGGGTACCAGGATTCGAACCGATGACCTTTTGCATGAAAGGCAAACGCATTACCTCCATGCTATCTCCCAGGCCCCAGTTCATAAGTTTTTAAGTTAGGTGAGAGAAATAAATTTAGATTAGGTTTTTCCCTAAAACAGTTCAAAATAACCTAGATCATTTTTTCAATTTTTAATTTTAAGTCTTAGACAAAACAATTATTTTTAATATTTGGCATATTTATCATTATATGTGAATGAAATTATATGAATGAATTATGTTAGCTCTATTTCTCACAATCTTATAACCACTCAAGAATAACAAAAAGAATTTCTATGCAAAATAATTTGAAGCATCTTTTCTCCTGTAGGCACAATAATGTCTGGCAAATGGCACTGGGAATGAACCAAAATAGGTCCTTGATGAGTTTCCATGCTGAACTATGTGTGTTAACCCAGTTGAGATAGGAAAGTACTGTGGAGAAAAATCTCTAAGGAAATAAATTGCACCACAGGAAAATGGGTTCGATGACAAACAGCAGATAAGCTGACACAACTGAAATTTATAGACTAAGAGAAAAAAGTGCAAATGAGCAAAACAAAATTGAAGGTTCAATGATTTTGCAAATAGAAAAGAAGTACAAGAAATTGAAGTGAAAACCCATAATTGAATTTATAGTCGACCCTCTGGAAATGTAAGCCTGAGTCAACATGGAAGGTATTCCTTCTGTTTAAAGAATATAGTAAGTACCTCATTGTCATTCCACCCAATTCCCATGATAATACTGTATGATTTAGAATGCAGGTTTTAAAATGATGCAAATCAAATATATTTGATTTTAAGTAAATAAAAGCTGCTACAGAATTTATGTGAGAGTTGTGGTAAATGTAAATAAGTGAACAAAATTGCTGAAATTACTGACCAAAGAAAAAATAGAGATGGAAAAAGTTGTCATCTAGTGAAAAATAAAATACAAAGATGCAAAGGATAAAGAAAAATTAAGTGAAAGAAGTTGAAAGGAGATGGGAAAACATCTAGAAGATGCAAATCTAGATTTCTTCTCCCTAACAGGCAATCTTTCACTCTCAGAAGAGAGAATTCTTCGTCATAGAATCTTAGATTGAAGACTATTCCCTGTTCTGGAAAGAGGGGGGAAAAATCACAAGAATTCTCCGAACCATAAATGATAGTAAATGAACCAACCATAAGTGCAATGAATAAAAGGAAGGATGGTATAAAAAAGAGAGGGAGAATGAAGGGGAGTAGAATATTCCCACCACTACCACCACCACCAACGAAGTGTCATTTTCTCAATGAAAATCTTGGGCGTGGGGCTGGAGAGATAGCACAGGGATAGGGCATTTGCCTTGCATGCAGCTGACCCAGAACGGATGGTGGTTCGAATCCAGGCATCCTATATGGTCCCCCGAGCCTGCCAAGAGAGATTTCTGAGCACAGAGTCAGGTAAAAAAAATATGGTAATAGTTTTAGAAAGCTCAAAAGGAAAAGGCAATGACTGCAACTACTGCAAGTAGAGTACACCTTAAAGATATACCCGATAGCACATATCAGAACTACATAGATTCAACCAGAGGCAGAGTCTGAGAAGGAAACTGAAAATGAAGCTCAAATGAATTAGCAAAGTATCTGTGTTAAAAGACACAAGATAAAGTGGAAGGAAGATTCAATTGTCTCACTCATTTCTCACCATCTTTCCCTCTTTCCCACCATCTTAATACAAATAAATTGTTGTTAAGGTGTAATTTGTATTTCATTTGTACAAAATATATTGCAATATTACTCAAATATGTTCCAGAATTATCCTGGAACATTTGTAATATTTTTAGGTTGAAATTCAGTGTGTGAAAAGAGGGATTATGATTTACTGTTAAAAGTGGTGTGTATGTGCATTGCTGACATTCTTTAATTGACAGCAGGAAAGAACATGTTCATTTTAAGATAAATAAGCAACAAAATTCATTTTTATAAAATGGGGTTTTGAATATTGTTCTCATTATTATAGTCTCTTTGAATGTCCTGTTTTATCCCCAGAGTTTTATGCAACTTTCTCTCTCCTTTCCTTTCTTCTTTTCCTCTTTCTCTTTCTCTTATTTTCATTTAAACATTATCAGCCATTTAAATTACAATGCTTATGACAGTGCATTGTGTGAAGGCCTGCTGAAGTATCACAAAAGTGTAAGTGATTCTTTTAATGACAGAATTTTGCTTGTCTGTGGAGGCTCTTTTGAAATGAATCACAATATGAGTTCCTAGGATGAGACAAAAAGTGAAAGCATATTGTTTGGCAAAACACTGCGGATTTATTTATATTCATGATATAACAAGCATATTTGGAGCATTGGGATTTCATTTGCTTTTCTTTCACTTTATATAGTGTTTTGTTTGTTTGCTTTAAAGGTAATAGATTAATCCTATGAAGTACTTTACACTTATAAAAACATTATAAAATGTCATAACTTTCAGAACTCGTGCATTTGAAAAGTAGGAAGGGCACAAAAATCTTATTTTAATTATTTTTATTTAATTTTTATCCTTTTATAAGCTAGGACCATATAAATCTTGTGCATTGTACATAATTTATTTCTTTTTTTTTTCTTTTTTTTTTTTGGTTTTTGGGCCACACCTAGTGACGCTCAGGGGTTACTCCTGGCTATGCGCTCAGAAGGCGCTCCTGGCAGGCACGGGGACCATATGGGAACCGGGGGATAGAACCGTGGTCCGTCCTAGGCAAGGCAGCAGGCACCTTAGCTCCTGCGCCACCTCCCGGCTCC
Organism: Crocidura indochinensis; assembly: GCA_004027635.1. Taxonomy (NCBI): domain Eukaryota; kingdom Metazoa; phylum Chordata; class Mammalia; order Eulipotyphla; family Soricidae; genus Crocidura; species Crocidura indochinensis. The sequence goes on from PVKC010014037.1 coordinate 10,476, forward strand.
CCATAATTTATTTCTTGTGCAGGGGCCATTCTAATCTACTCTGTATCGTTCCAATTTTAGTATATGTGCTGCTGAAGCTAGCACAATATAATTTATTTCTAAATAAAAGAAATGTTTCTGAAAAGCAAATGTAGTTAACTCATCCTAAGATGAAAAAAAATTAATAGCTAACACTAAGGACTTGTGCAGTAGAACTTGAGTTAAAAAGGAGAAACTTATGTATGTAGTTGTGGGTATGTTTTGTTTGAGAGGAAGAATTAGCATAAATGAGAGAGAAAGAGAAAGTATGTCACTTTGAGACATTAGTAATGGTGAAAATGAAGTGATTCAGTCAAAGAGAAAAAGGATATCCAAGACAAAAAGAAAAATTTTCCACTGTTGCAATCATGCTCAGGAATAGAAAATTCGGCCAATAAATAACTTATTTCAGTAAAGATAGGTAGAGTCTATGTAGAATCTGAAAAGATAATAGAGTGTTTGAAAAAGTCAAAAGATTGGCCTGACTAGCAGGAGAACAAAGATGAGCATCAGTTGGATATGAAAATCCATGGAGTCATTTTAACTAGAAATGCTGAAAATTGGGGTTAAGGAAATTCTGGAATCAGAACTAGAAAAACTTTAAGAGACAGAATGGGGATAAATGAAGACTAGGAAAGCAAACATCCCACTTACACACTTCATTGCAGTGAAACTACAATGATAATTTAATTTGTTTTTCATCTCCCCTTCACCCAACACTGACAACTTAAGTTTATTTCACTTAGAAATGTCTCTAAATTTTAGCACTTTGTCAATGAAAAGATTTATATGTGGACATATGATTAAGTATATAAAAGGCAAGTTTTTCTTTTAAATTTGCACTGAATTTCCTTGTGTATTTTAAATTAAATAAAGCTGTTTAACAAATACTGGCAGTCCATGAAGCTAACATTTTCATTGGTAGATTAAAAACTAGAAATTGTGTTAATTGGCATTTAATTTGCATGTATTTGCCTTTATTAGTGTCCTGAAGTAGCAGCCCACTTTTATCAGACTTTTATTCATAAGCCCCAGATATAATGAAAGCATAAATTGATATTTCTGCAGGTGCAAAAAACAGGAGCCAGATGTTGCTGTGGGCTGGAAAAAATATTCATGCATTCGGACACATGAAAACAGAAAACCTTTAAATTGTGTGAAGGATAATTAATTCCTGCTAGTATTTATATTTGCCCACACAGACACTAGTTCACATTTTTCTCAAGAGGGTCAAGTCTTTACTTTGTCAAAAAAGGAAGGAATGGAAAGAATAGACTAAAGCAGTGTATTACCACTTCCTTGTGCTAGATAAAGCCAATTAGTCTCACAAGTGTTGAGAAGACACCAAGGCAATATAGCTTATCAAAACTGATCTAAGAACCCATAAATGAGAAAATCATGTGAAAGCAAAGAAAGGCAAAGTGAGAGGGAGAGTGACAATACAGGGAGGGAAATCAGTGTTGATTTGAATTTCTAAATATCTTATTAAGGCTGAGTATGAACACAGAGCTAATTAGTTTAATTTGAGGACTCATTTTCTACTAATCTTAAAATTATATCTGACCTAGCACATTATTATATAATAATTAAAAATGATGTTACATACCAAAAATAGTTAAATGAGGTAATGGATATTTTATTTATATATAAAACAGAGATATGTCTCATGTTACTTTATATATTAATTTAAAACGCAAAAATGTGTGCTAATTTTAGCATATTAAAGTGGTGCTTAGATATGAATTTGTTTCTTCTACACATAAGAAAGCATAGTGTTATACTCTGTTATATTACACTTATAAAAATGTATATTTTTATTTGTATATGTGTAATTTATATATACTAACTTTATAACTTGCAAATTGCCAAAGTAGTGTCATTTAATCTGCAAGTCAATTCTTATAATAAACAGTAGTATAAATTAAAGTTTTTACTGTTATTTATTCTGAAATACTCATTTACAAATATTATATTTAACAATATAAGTTTTTATATTTTATTTAAGTAAATGTATTTCTATAGTTATATGTTCTGTACCATAAGTGTTTTAAAATATTATCAATAAAAATGAAATAAAATACAGGCCGGAGCAGTGGCACAAATGGTACTGTGTTTGCCTCGCATGTGCTAACATAAGACAGACCATAGTTTAATACACTGGCTTCCCATATGGTTCCCTGAGCCAGAGCAATTTCTGAGCCCATAGCCAGAATAACCCCTGAGTGTCACTGGGTGTGGCCCAAAAACCAAAAACAAAATAAATAAATAAAAGAAAGTAATTTTTTCAAATTTAAAGAATATTCTTTGATAGAGGTGTTATAGAAGATTACTTTGCTTTAATTTGTTAAGAATATTTAAATGTGATCTATAATTGTGGGCTTAATTTATGATATATAAAATATAAACATTAAAAAGGCAAATTTAAGAGTACTTTTTGTTATATGTTAGAGAGGGAAAATTAAATTGAATGATTTAAAATACTTTTATAGTGAAAATGGTCTTTTGTCAGAATGATTTTCTAAAAAAAAAACTACAATTAAATGGTACTTTAGCCTTCCATTTGAAAAATCTATATGCTTCTCTAGTGACTGCTGAAGAATTTCAACAATCATTTCTGAAAATGTTTATAATGTCTGAGTATCACTTTCATAAGTGGTATATATAAACTGTGACAGTAAAATGTTTATTTCTATGACATACTGAATGATAAAGAGCAATGCAAGTTTCTTAAGTATAAAATGCGATATCTACTTGGCAAAACCCTGTTCATTCACTCCTATGTATATTTTCCAATCTATATTGTCTTTAGTAACAAAAAAATTGACAGGAAAAATCATTGGAATATGAACAGTGTTTTTAAATATCAACAGATGAAAACATTTATCATGATAAATTTCTAAAATATTTCTGCTAGTAAATTGGGTAGGTATAGATGTGTGTTTTATACTTAGTAATACACTAACACCAAGATAAAAATTTGTTTTTAGGTCATAATCACTGATCTCCAAAAAATTATTTTTGTATATACTCAGCAAGCTTCTTGTTTTAATTTTCTTGGATATGCCTTTTCCTCTACAACCAAATTTAAAGTGTGCACATTAATGACTATCTATTCAACCTAAAATGATTAATTTAGAGTCATTCAAATACTTTTCAAAGGAAAGTATATATATTGAGGAGTCAGTCCTAAATACTAGAATAATACTTCCTTAGGCCAGAAGTAAAATTACTCTGGTAGTATTCAATGTATTTTAGCACCGATATTTTTGTTAAGCTATAGTCAAGTTTTTCTGTTGATTATTCAACAGGATATATAATTTTACTGCATTTTAATTTAAACTGCTCCTGTGTCTGAAGAAAACTGGGAACTATTGTCTTTCTCCATGTGTGATATGAAGAAAATTTTACTAACTATAATGAAACATCAATTAGGGAAATTCATATATTTTCATCAATTTGAAAAATCAAAATATGAGAATTAATAAAATTAAAGAACATACTTTATAACAAAATCATATTTAAGGATATCAAAAACATTTTTGCAGAAATGCATCTATAAACCTAATTTTACTGAAATCATTTAAGTAGATTATCATCACTTTATCTAGTAGCTGAAAGTTAGATCCCACTTTCCATAAAAAATATAAATTAAAAAATTACATAACATTTAATTAAGTATAAAACTTTTATTTCCCTAAATGCTCTGAGAATTTTTAATTGAAGTATATATTCTTAGATATTGCTATTCACCCTATAAAATATATTAAATAGTATTAAATTAGTTATTTCCTTATTGCTTTTCTTTACTGCATTGACTAAAATTTACTATCCTTTTCTGGGTGAGTTGGAGCACTAAATTGTTTTTAAAACTTCGATAGGTAAGGAAACCTACATTTTGTTCATTTTCTTTGGTAACAGAGTTTCACAATAATGCACTAAAGACAATTTCAGTGCATATATAATTGACTTTCATTAGTCAAAGACTCAAAGTTTTCTAAATTTTCTGTCTCAATAAAAGGTATTTGAAACCTCAAAAGCAATATACATGTGGAACTTTGCAATCACCTTGAAAATGCTAAGATAGAAAAAGATCATGCTCTGCTTTTTTTTTCCTGGTCTCATACTATAAACCAGTTATTTTTTTCTTGTACCGCATATTCATAATTTTTGTGCTTTGAGGGATGATTTCACTGTTCAAATAGCTCCCAAATATAGAATAAAGGACTGATATGTTCCTCATCACTAAGTAACTGGTGTGTGTCTTGAGGATAAAATATGCATACAGCTAAGCTTCGTTTGGGTATGAGTTATATTGTTATTGGCCATGTGGTTAATGTTAATTAATAAGATCTATGTATTAAATAAGGTTGCTGTAAACAGAAACACATAAAATAGCATTTGGTGAGGATAGTTAGACAAAAATATTTTAATCAAACACTCACAGGAACCCAATCCTGTATTTTCTCTTAAGAGTAATCATTCAGGGCTGGAGAGATAGCTTAGAGGTAGGCATTTGCCTTGCATGCAGAAGGAAGGTGGTTCAAATACCAGCATTCCAGGTGGTCCACTGAGACTGCCAGGAGCGATTTCTGAGCATAGAGCCAGGAGTAATCCCTAAGCACTGCTGGGTGTGACCCAAAAACAAAAAATGCAAACAAAAAAGAGTAGTCATTCAGCATTCATTAATTTATTGTTTGAGGCAACTTTATGGAGCATAGCTATTGAAAATAATGAGAAATGCTCACCTGCCTATCATCTATCACCCTTAAAAAAGTTGACTGGATATACCTAAGTCAAACAAGTATACCATATATCTTGAGAAACTGGAATATTTGAGTCCTCAATATTAATAGTTCCTAGTTTCCAAATTAAAAAATGATAGACTTTTGAGGCCAGACAGATAGCACAGTGTTGGGGCATTTGTCTTGCATGTAGCAGTTCCAAGATGGATAGGTGGTTCGAATCCCAACATTCCATATGGTCCCCCATGCCTGTCAGGAGTGATTTCTGAGCACAGAGTCAGGAGTAACCCTTGAGTGCCACTGGGTGTGACCCAAAACCCAAAAATTGAAATAAAATAAAATAAAAATATTAGATTTTTAAATCCTGATAGGTTTAAGAAATAAATTGAACTTGGAAAATACATTTAGTCAAATGAAAAATTTTCAGAAATATTTTTAAAACAGTTTAGGCAGAAATTTTATATTGCTAAATGTGTGGTAGAAAGAGAACTCTCAAATAAAACATCTCTGGCTTTACCTAAACTAAAAAACTGTTTTTCCCCGTCTGTCTTTTCTTTTGTACACATATATTCCTCTTGTTCTCCCCTCATACCGCTTTAAATTTCTTTCAATATAAATTTATTTTGCTTCACTATTTATCTCCTCCTGAACTTATTTTCTGTGAGAGAAAAAGACCCACTTGGAAACCTCTGTGGTAATTTTAACAAGTCTTGGCCTCTGATCCACAGAAAAAGAACAGAATGGACCATATTATGAGTAGTGAAAAATATTTGTTATTCTCTCTTCTTGGTACATATTTAGTGCTACAAAACAATATGTATTTGTTTGCATAAATACAGAACTAAAATCTATCTTCTCTATAGTATTCACTATTACTAATACAGATTAAAAAAACATTAGAGGCTAACTCTGAGACCTCAAAATCTTCTTGCAGGGTAATAAAATCCAAAGGAATTGATTTAAATAGCAAAATCGGAACCAATACTAACAGTTATTTGATCACTATCACCTTGGAGAACTTCAGAAAGACCCAATAGGCAGGATGGTTTAAGAAGAAAATTGACATACCCCTGCTTTAGAAAACAAGGAATATGATCACTGTCTGCTCTATTCTCAGTAGAGTCAATCAAACCTTGAAACCAGGATCTCTCCCAACCCTGGAGAGGGATAAATTGAATTTCTGCAAGATAGGTCACTACTACAGGTGCCTGAAGCCATAGGCATCTGGCTTAATATACTGTTTTGAATTTTGCAATTTCACAAGAACAAAACCAGTGACTTGAAGTGTAAAATATTTTGTAATCAACTGTGTTCATGCAAAATAAGTAATCAAATAGCTAAGCAAGTTAAAAGCAGAACAATTGGAGACCAGAGCGATTGCACAGTAGGTAGTGCATGTACCTTGCATGCAGCTGACCTGGGTTTAATCCCTTGTATTCCTTATAGTCCCCAAGATTGCCAGGAATGATTTCTGAGCTCAGAAACAGGAGTAACCCTTGAGCACCTTCTGTATGACACCCAAACAAACAAAAAAGTAAACAAAAAAAGAAGATCCATTGGAAAAGTAAAATGAGAAAATTGTTTTAGTAACATGTCTTTTTTGTAGAAATCAGATTCTAGCTCTATAAAGATGTTAAATTTCTTGGGGGAAATGTTAATAAAAAAAAAAACACTTCTCAGGCACAAATTGCCAAGCAAATGATTAAATAGTTAGGATATGTACTTACCACTGAGAGTCAATCTCTGTTCCTGAATAGAAATCCTTTTGACTAGAGCATTATTCCCTTCAGAGAGCTAAACTCATGACAGCTCAAACTAGAACGTAACTTAGGGCCTTTTGAGAATGGCCATATTCTGTGGACTTTCGATCTCTCTCTTAAAGATTATAGTCAAACACCTTTATAAAGCACTAAAGAAGGCTGATTTTAAGCCTCTCGAGTGGAATAAGTTCTTCCAACCAGCGTTTCAAACTCTTATTAGTTTATTTTCCAGTATCTTCTCCCTCTTTTTGGAGAGGTCTACCATTGTCTGGTTGGATCTTGCTTTCTGTACATAGGAAATACAAGAATTTCTCCTTTTCCAAAGAGCTCAGAATTTACACCTCAAAGCAAGTGACCTTCATGTCTTTGGACTGCTCTCGGTACTGGTAATTTTGTCTTAAGTTTTATTATTTCCCAAAGGCTCATTAGCAAGTGCCCTGCTACTTAACACCTTCATATAATACACATATCCTGGATAAAGAATCTTGTCTTTGTTTAATATTTTGCCTCATCCTGTGAGTACAATAACCACAAATTTTACTTTTTAAAATGAAAACATTTAAAAATTTTAGATATCATGATTCACAGCTGATAATGATAAGGTTCCAAACATATCATATTGAACATATCACATCATACCTATACATATCATGTCCAACACCACACTCTCTAACAGTGTATTTCCCAAACTAACTCTACTTCCTTTCTTCCTTTTTTTTCTTGGTTTTTGGGCCACACCCAGTGGTGTTCAGGGGTTACTCCTAGCTGTCTGCTCAGAAATAGCTCATGGCAGGCACGGGGGACCATATGGGACACCAGGATTCGAACCAACCACCTTTGGTCCTGGATCTCTGCTTGCAAGGCAAACGCCACTGTGCTTTCTCTCCGGGCCCTCTACTTCCTTTTTATCCTCCATCCATCCATGATAAACTCTGTCCTGTGTACCCAATGCATGCAACAAACAATACTTTTATGCTTCAACTAAATACTGTAATTTCTGGTAAATATGTGTCTTTCATGTGTGTTCAATCTCCAGCACTATATACCACCCATAGCACTATTAGAAGTAATCTCAGAGCATAAAACCAGGAGTGAACATTGATTACCACCAGGTGTGTTCAAAAATAAAAATCCAAAAATCACAAAACTGACAATTCAAAGAGAAATAGGAGCTAGAGAGATAATAAAACCTGTTGGATACTCGCCTTGGATATGGTGAAATCAGGATCTCACTGGGTAGCAATGATGGTGTCCTGAACCACACCAGGAGGGATCGCTGAGTGCAAGTTTAGGACTAAGCCCTGAACACCTCTGGGTATAACCTCACCATTCAAAACAATAAACAAATGCAACAAAAAGTTCTTTCTATTCAGATAGAACATTCAAATACTAAAAAATATATCATAATGAAAATATATGGCAGCCTAAAAAGTCATTAAAAAAATAGAAAAAAAAAAGCAGTAGAGAGTCTGCCTTGCATGTGGTTGATCCAGGGCAGACCTTGGTTCAATCCCTGGCATCCCATATGGTCCTCCAAGCCAGGAAGATTTCTGAGCACAAAGCCAGGAGTAACCCCTGAGAGTTACCGGTTTGACCCAAAACCAACCAAACAACCAAACAAAAAGTCAATACCTTATAATATAGTTTGAATTGGAATCATCTAAATAAAAATATTATTTTTATAATATTCATTGTTATTTTAAAAGTTCCAAAATATAAAATATTTATGATGCAGTGTATCATTACATTTATTGCTATAAAATAGGATATAAATGTCTACAACTTAATTTTAAATTTATATTATTCATGTATATTAACAACAACATTCAATGGTAAGACATGATCAAAGCCATACTTTGATTTGACTTACAAAACACATTTCATGGGTCTTTTTATTTGGCGATTGAAAATTGCTGCAATGATGGGAAATGTTTCACTCTGCCACTCTGATAAGCCATCTCTTAACCTGATTTCCCTTCAAAATTTGGTATAAGGACTGGTTTACTCTTGTTTTCTATGTGAATATATGGTCAAATCATTTATTTCTCTTCTAATGGAAGTTAATAGAGCAGATATTGTGATAAGAAATTGAAATCTGAATATAGGATTAAAAATATACCTTCATTTTGGCAATCTTTGTAATTTTCCATGAGGCCTCTCAGGACTGTTCCAATTTAATCTGGAAAATTAAAGAGCTGGAAGACAAAATTGCTCAAATCAAATCTAGGTTAAATAATTATAGTAATTATAATGTGATGATAATAAATGGCCATATTCTGCCACTCTGACATTTTGACATTTTCTGCTTCTTTCCAACACCACCTTATACTGAACTTATTAACCTTTTAAACATTATTTATTTGAAAGTATTTTGACATAGATTACTTTTTTATCATTTGTTCAAATTGAATATATCTGACTCTGGGTAGATTCAACTTCTTTTCTGTTATATGTGTTAAAAGTATCCCCAATTTCAGCATAATTCAGTTCTAGTATATTTCCCTTTGAATTTAATTTTTCTATGATTTTCAACTTAATACTTTTAATAATAAGTTTTCATACATATAGCATTCCAGCAATTGCGCCTGCATACCTCCGTTGGTTGACTGTTTTTTCCACCATTGTCTCAGAGTTCCCCCTCCACCTCATCTTCTATCTCCACGATAAACTTTGCCATGAAGACTAGTGTTAAATTCTGTTCTTATAGGATCTTTTTGCTACCTTACTATGCTTCTTTATTGCCAAAGATGAGAGATCATTCCATACATTTCTCTCTCCTCTGGCTAACTTCACTCTATGTGATATTAGAACTTGCGTTTTTATACTTTGTGAAACAAAACAACTTGAGCTTCCTATGTTCCTATTATTTACTACTTGTTTATAAAATTTTTAATTACTGTTAAGTCTTTCGTACACTCTAAAGTTTTTCCTAAAATGTACAATTGTGGGGGGCCGGGTGGTGGCGCTAGAGATAAGGTGCCTGTGCTAACCTAGGACGGACCGCGGTTCAATCCCCCGGTTCCCCATATGGTCCCCCGTGCCTGCCAGGAGCGACTTCTGAGAGAATAGCCAGGAGTAACCCCTGAGCGTCACCGGGTGTGACCCAAAAACCAAAAAAAAAAAAAAAGTACAATTGTATATAGATATATTCCATGTTTTTATTCATAAATCTATCTAGTAGGATTTACTTATCTAGTAAAGTCATAATCTTTACTATGCCCCCCAATTTTCTGAAGCTCTTCTTTTAAAGTTTTGTATATGCTGCATATACACATACTGTATGTTGATTATCACACTATCTATGATCATCATCGAAATTTTGTTTTCTATCCACCACCATAATAAAGCATTCTATACCTATTTTATATAGTCCCCTGTCCCTACCATTTTGGTACCCATTGTTTTATTGCCAAAAACATCTAAGACATTATTTTATTTTTGTTTGATAATTTGAATATATGGTTACTTGGTTCTAACTACAATTTCTAGCTGATCTGCTCTAGCTTGTTAAGAACAAAATTCATATTTTACTCAGAATTATTCTAGAACTATAAATTACTATGGATCATTTCTATTCATATTTTTCAAGCATTAAATTTAGCCTTTGTTTTAAAAACAGATTTTAGGGACCATAGCAATAGTACAGAGGGTAGGGCATTTGCCTTGCATGGAGCCAATCGTGATTCAATTCTGGTATCCCATATGGTCCCCACACCTGCTGGGAGTGGCTCCTGAGTGCAAAATCTGTAGTTATCCCTGTACACAGCCAGGTGTAGTCCAAACACCCAAAAATAACCCCCAAAGGGGAGTTTATTATCTGAAAAACTTTCTTTTTTATTGATTTATTCTTTATTTAATTTTTAAAATTTATTTTAAAAAAATGCATCACACAGTCGATCTTAATACATTTGTTTCTGGATAAGCGAAAGCAGAGTCATTAAAATAATAGAAAGAAAAAAGAAGATGGAAGAGGAAACAAGTAAAAAGAAAGGAGAGTAAGAAAAAGTAGAGTAGCAAACGCAAACAATGGCAGAAGGTTTAGTAAGCTCTTGTAATTACCTGTCTATTCTGTTAAATTCTTATGTTCCTATAGGAATGACAGCACTAAACAAATAACTTTGAAAGATATTCAAAACATTGTTACTGATAATATGGCTTTGAAAGGCATTTACTCAGCTGCCAGGCCTCCTGGAAGAAGGAAGATATAGGGGGTGGTGCCCGCACTCAATCACAAAAGCCCTAGTGATATCAGCTTCCAAACCAGCAGACGAAATTTCATCAGATTGGTGTCCCTGAAGGCAACTGTAGAGAGTTGGTGATGAGGAGGGACCATCCTGGAAAAGGTGATTTTGAATGATAGAGGCAAGATCCATTGCTTAGGCAAGGCAGGGGATTTGTCCCACCCTTTCCATTAGAGATGGCCAGCTTTCTTCTGCATGGGCTGATGTTATTATGATCTTTCACAGCTTTTTGTACCCTGATTGAGAAAAGGGTAGTTACTGCTTGTTTGTTTGTTTTTTTGTTATATTTTTCTTCTTTTTTTCCTTTCTTCTTTTAAATTGATATTTATAACTGCTAGATGGTCTCCTCCCGGTTTTTATTTTTCTACAACAGAACCACACAACTTGAATCATCTTGTTCTCCCTCATAATAGAGGGAGGGAAGAAGGACTGGTACCAGGACCAAACAGTCGTATGAACATTGAGTGGAAATAAAAACTGATCAGACTTAAACACCAAACCCAAAGCCAACGATAACAGAATTGACACCCAATCTACAATAAACTATACACAAAGGAGAACAGTTATACTAGCAGTTTGGGGGGCGGGGGGCAAATGAGAGATATATGCATGCTGGGAACAGGGGTGGAGGGAGGACAATACTGGTGTTTTATTGTCACTATGTACCTTAAAAATTATTGTGAAAGATTCGTAATTCAATTCACTTTGGTCACAGTAAAAATTATTTTAAAAAATAGAGTGTCAATGGAACTGGTCTCGTTCAAACGTGGCCCTATTTTGGTAGTGCTTAGGGCATACTACTGGTGGAAGAGAGATGTCCGTTTAGTGCCAGGGTTCAAACTGAAGTCACACATAAATTATGTGCTCCAGTCCTTTGAGTTATCTCTTCACTCTTATCTGGCACATTTCTTGACCTCATATATGCAACAATCTGGTAGTTGTTATATAAGATCATACCACCTATACATAAGGAAACTTCTCTTAGATGTTACTCTTAATTATATTTTTTAACATTCCTATTAATGCATTCAAAGAAGTCTCACTGCCATGCAAAAAAAAATTACTCTCATCAACAATTTTTATTTTTATAATGTAGCAGAAATTCACAAATTTCATGTACTGGCTGTACTTTTCTAATATAAAAAATTACTTTGAAAGACTGTATTCTTGTATTTTTCTTTTTAAAAGGTTATTTATAAGATGGAAGTTATCACATGCTTTGGGAAAATGATGTAATCAAATTTTTCTCTACAGAAATAAAAAGTACTTTTATATGTGAGCACAAAACTTTGGGAAGGTATAGTTTAAAGGTCTCTTGGATCTATCAATTATCTATTGATTCTAAATTAAAGCACTTTATCTAAAATTTT
>PVKC010014038.1:0-13812 GCA_004027635.1 Crocidura indochinensis
CCGGCAGTGCTCAGGGGTCACTCCTGGCTCCATGCTCAGAAATTGCTCCTGGCAGGCACAGGGGACCATATGGGGCACCAAGATTAGAACCGATGACCTTTTGCATGAAAGGCAAACACCTTACCTCCATGCTATCTCCCGGGCCCCTTTCTGTCCTTTCTTAACATCAACAGTGCACCTGAGACCGTTTGACCCATGTCTTTTCATATTTGTCTTTCTCCTCTTGTACTCAATTTCTTTCCTATTCCTCACTGTATTCTGAGGCCTAGAGTGTTCTTGACAATCCCCACTTTAACCATTTAATTTCTTCATGCAATTATTCTGAATACTACATATATGTGATACCAGCCTGTATATTTTTTTTGTTGTTTTTTTGGGCCACATCCAGTGACGCTCAGGGGTTACTCCTGGCTATTCGCTCAGAAGTCGCTCCTGGCAGGCACGGGGGACCATATGGGGAACCGGGGGATCGAACCGCGGTCCGTCCTAGGTTAGTGCAGGCACCTTACCTCCAGCACTACTGCCAGGCCCCAATCAGCCTGTATTTATCCTTCTTCTGGTTTACATAATTTAATAATATCTTCCATCCAGTTCTATCCTGAACTGACAGAATTCTGTCCATGTTGCAGAGTTGCATGATTGCATCATTCTTTACAGTTCTGTCAAATTCCATTGTGTATGTGTACCACATCTTCATGAGCCACTCATCTGTTGCTGGATATCTAGGTGTATTCCAACTCTTAACTATCATACTGAGTGTCATAATGAATAGTGGTGTGTGTACATCCTTTAGAATGAGTGTTTTTCTGTCCTGGGGATAGATATCCAAAAGCTAGATTGCTGATTCATATGACAATTCTATTCTGAGTTTACTGAGAATCGATAATACTGTTTTTCATAAGGTTTAGACCAGACAGCATTTCCACCAGCAGTGGATAAGAGTTACTTTTACCACATTCCTTCCAACAAAAATTGTTCCCAATATTTTTAATATGTGCCATCCTCACTGGTTTAAGGTGATATCACATTGTTGTCTTGAAATTGACTTCCCTAACAATACATAATGGTAAGTATATTTTATGTGTCTATTGGTTATCTGTTGGTCTTCCTCTGAGAGTTGTTTGTTCATTTCCTTTCCTCATTTTAATGGGTTTTTAGATTTTGCAGGGTTAACTTTTGTGTGTACTTTGTATATCTTAGATATCAACCCTTTATTTGATATGTTGAATGAAAATATTTTCTTCCATTTATTTAGCTGTCAGATATTTTTTAGTTTTAGTCTGTGCTTCTTTTGCTCTACAGAAACTTTTTAGTTTGATGCAATTCCATTTATTCAGATTTGATTCTATAACCCTTCCTATAGGCATCATAATATTTCTCTGCTGGGGCCAGAGCTGTGGTGCAAGTGGTAAGGCATCTGCCTTGCATGCACTAGCCTTGGACAAACCTCAGTCCGATCCCTTAGCATCCCATTTGGTCTAAGCCAGGAGCGATTTTTGAGATCATAACCAGGAGTAACCCATGAGCATCACAGGGTGTGGCCCAAACTCCCCCTTCAAATATTCCTCTGCTCTTTAGTTCTTGAAGTTTATTGCCTATGATTTCTTTACTGTACTTCATGGATTCAGGTCTGAACTCAAGGTTTTTGATTCACTTTGTATTGACTTTTGTGTAGGGTGTGAGATATGGATTGATCTTTCATTTCTTACACGTGGTTATCCAATTGTCCCAACACCATTTGATCAATAGGCTGATTTTATTCCATTTCATGTTCTTGGCTCCTTTGCCAAAAGCTAATTGACCATATATCTGGAATTTTTCACTGGATATTCTATTCTGAGCCTTTGTCTGAAAGTCTTTGTTCCAATTCCATATTGTTTTGATCAACATGGCTTTTTAGTAAAGCTTCACATTATGTAATGAGATGCCTCCCAGTTTCTTGTTTTTAAATATTGTTTTGGCTATCTGGAGTCTCTTATGGTTTCAGTCTTTTTTTTAAAATAATTTTATTATTTAACACTGTGCATACAAAATTCCTCATGATTGTCTGTTATACACCACCTTTCACTTTTATGATACCAATGTCCCCAATTTTCTTTCACACAAAAACTTTATACTTTACTGTTTTAAGTCTGAAGAATAAAGAGCACTAATTTTGAAACTACAAATATCTTCTCAGTTTAAGCTTACTCACCCTGGTCTCTTAGCAAAGTTAATATTTTAATCTATGGCAAATAACAGTGAACAGAAGAGAAATAACTTCTTAGAGTTTCTTGGAAGACTTGGGCTTTTAGCACCCAAGAGGCTAGAATTAATACATTATTTAGGTACATTGTCAAATCTAAACACAAATGAATAATAATGTTTCCTCTTTGGGGAAAAATTGGAGCTCAATCCCTGAATATAGAAGTGAACTTTGTTTTCTTAGGTAAAAGACACAGACTCTAAACAACTGTTTAAACATAAAATTGTAATTAGCCTAAGAACAAGATAGAAGGCTATTTGGGAAAATAAGGTGATGAGTCAAGATTGTGTGTATGTATGTGTGTGTATAAGACAATAATCATTGTAATACTGCCAAATTATTTCATTAGAAAGAAATGTAGTAAAGGAATACACTAATGTAATTTTATTCTAGGTCTAGATATGTAAAGGTGAAAAGTATGCATTTTATTACATGTATAGCTCTAAAGGTCATGTAATCTTATCCGAAAACTTATTTATTTGATTGCCTTCAGACAAAATGAAAAGATTCGTTAAAAAAATCAACGCGGGGTCGGAGAGATAGCATGGAGGTAGGTCACTTGCCTTGCAAGCATAAGGATGGTGGTTTGAATCTTGGCATCCCCTATGGTCCCCCGAGCCTGCCAGGAGCGATTTCTGAGCTTGAAGCCAGGAGTGGCTTCTGAGCGCTGCTCAAAAAACAAGCAAAAAAAATCAACACAACTTCTAATTATACTTGTTATTACACTAATAGATACAGAACAACAAAGAACATATGGTTAACTTACAGATCTGTTGGTTCATACCTATAATCACACAACTCATACTTAGCCAGATGGGACTGAAATAAATGTATTTTCTTCTTAAAGTAGCTTCCAGTTTTAACAGATAATAAAAAGATTTCTTTTAACAAGGTTATACAAAGAGATAAATGACTAGACTCAAATAAATTGAAACTGATATGTAATAAAATACTTCAAAATAGGGGTCAGAGAGACAGGACAGTGGCTTGATTTGCACAATGATAACCAGAGTTCAATCCCTGGGATCCCATATGATCTCTCAAGCCCACCAGGATTCATCCTGGAGCACAGAGCCTGGAATAGCCCTGGACAGTTAGTGTGAGACACAAAATACTTCAAAATAACAATGTAATATTTCCATGTGAATGAGAAAAACTCTAGATTTTTGTGTATAATTATATTTTTGTAATTTTTTGTGGTGGCACAATAATAACTATATTTCTAGCAGTAGAAGATAATGTAAAATTTCAAATCTAGCAGAATTACAGGCATGTCTCTCTCTAGAATGTGACAAATATAAATTGCACCTCTTAATAACAAATTTCTGCTTAATTTTCTCCTAAATACAAATAGTTTTGAGATGTTGCTAGCTCTTTTTAATGATGTCCAGTGTCTCTGCATTAAGTGTTGATATTAGTCATTATATTCTAAACCACAAATGCCTTTCATTGCCATGAATTATAGAGGATGGTGTATTTCGTGGAGAATATCAAAATGTGCATCAAAGTTTGCTTGAACAGTGAAGATTCATGACTGCAAAATAGAAACTGTGGATAATAAATTTATAACTTGAGGAAGTTTTCTCATAATGTGGTGGTGGAGAAAGTATTTCAAATATTTAAAAAATGAGTGCATGCTGCTGTTTTGAAATAAGGGGATAAATCAGAGATATTTTCTTTATTCATACAACAAAGAGCTTTTTTATTGTGCATTGCCTGTGACCTTAACCTGAGTATAACCCCCCACCCAATTCCCTTGCAATCAGCCTTTTCTTTTGCCAAGGAAAAGCAATTGACAAATTACCCTGATTGTCTTGAAGAGTGGATGGATAATAATAGGAATGCTTTGAACTCATGAAACACCATTCATCCATAAAGAGCAAAAACCACTTCAAAAAAGAATCATTTACACATTTGCATTATCACCTAGCTCCTTCCTGTTAGAGATGAAGGTGGAGTGAAGAGCTGTAGCTAAGCATTTTACTCAGAAAAAGGAAAGAAACATTAAAACTGACAAAAGTAAAATGTTCTTAGATAAAGCAGAGATTAAAATGCCTAGGCATACTTGATGAAATTCAAAACTTATTAAATCAACATTGTTGTGCAGACCAGGTGTGACACGATTTGGGGAATGGAGATGAGGAAAGAGAGGTGCCTAGGGAAACTCTTAGGGGTGTACAAGTGTCTTGCCAAATCAGATTGGAGATAGGATCATAGGAAGTTACCATAGAGGAGGTGAACTGAGTCATTCTTTTCAGTCCCAGTTGCAGCTGAGAAAACGGTTTTAAATGCTTTCTGAACTAGTAGGTCTTTGGGATCCCTTATTCTGATTGTAGTCAAGTAAGTGACATTTAAATGTTTCGCTTCTAGCAGACTTGCTGAGAGTTCTCCTACCTCTCTACTCACATCTATTACCATGCTTTTAGCATAGATATCTGTCATTTTAGGCATGTAGGTACAGTATAGGCATCCTTGTTTGAGGTGTCAACCTTTTCCTTCTTCGACTTTATGGTTCAAAAATATGAAATCCAAGACAAAGACTTGTGTGTTTTTTGACTCAGTCGACCATGAGATCTCTCCCAGATTGAGGAGCCTGTGCATGAGTTAATCAAATAACGAAAGCTGCTCTTCCTTTAGGCCTTGCAATTGGTATAATTGATGTAATAGGTAGGTTCAACGGAAGAACTTTCATTGCTGTCACCGGAGAAGCCTCCTCTTTTTCTCTTACTGGATGTTGCTACATCTGCTGGTAGCCTCTGTTCCACCGTCCCACTGTCTAGATTGGACATCAGCAGATGCTACCTTGGCCCAGACACAGTGTGGACCTTCTGTGACAACACTGACTTAGCAAGGCCAGGCTTTGTGTTTTAGTGAGAGCCAATCATTTGTTTTATGGTCTAAACAGTATTGAGTTTTAGTACGACTGTCACTTTTAGAAAGGTGCCAATGTTACCTGACTACTCATATCATTGAAGAAATATTAAATGTAATCATTTTAGAGGTTTATGTGTTTAAAATGTATCATTTACAAAATTATTAATAATTTATGATTTATTTTATAATTATATTTGTAATCATAATGTATAATTATTTTATTTAAGCATTGTAGTTATAAGATTATTCATGTTTGAGTTTCTGTCATAGAATAATGTACATCACCCTTCACTGGTACACTTTCCCTTTCCCAGCTTTCCTTTCACATACCACTAGGGCAGGCAGTTTTATTTATTTTTTATTTATTTTTATTTATTTATATTTTTGTTTCTTGGGCCACACCCGGTGATGCTCAGGGCTTACTCAGAAATTGCTCCTGGCTTGGGGACCATATAGAAGGCCGGGGGATTGAACGACGGTCTGTCCTAGGCTAGTGTGGGCAAGGCAGATATCCTATGGCTTGTGCCACCACTCTGGCCCCAAGGACAGGCATTTCAGTCCTTCTCTTATTTCATATTCTCTTATTTTAGTCCTTCTCTCTCTCTTTCTTTCTCTCTCTCGCTCTCTCTTTCTTTTTATTATGTGTCTATATTTACATGAAATACAGGAAAACACTTTTGTGTATAATATCAATGTGTTATATAGAAATGTGCTCATATGCTTTATATATAACAGTAATAATTTTGTACATGTATCTTTTATTGCCTAATAGTTTATTATTTTCCTTCTTAGATTATAGAAAGTCTATAACATAGTCATCATCCTAATGCACATATCACCCATTCTGTTACAAAAATGGGGTTTCTAGGTGAGGCAGATAGTATAGATGGTTAGGTGTATGCCTTGCATGCAGGAGTCCTGGATTTGATCCCTGGCATCTAATATAGTCCCCGATAGTAATTCCTGAGTGCAGAGGCAGGAGTGAACTCTGAACTCTGTAGGATGTGACTCTAAACCAATAACAACAACAACAACAACAACAACAACAAAAGAAATAGCTAAGATTTCACAGCTAAGATTTCTCAGCTAAGATCATCCTGAAGTAGGATTACTTTGCAGGAAACAGTTATCTGGAACTGGGCAGTATTTCAGAAAAAAAAATGTATGAGTTGTTATCACTGATGAGTTTTGAGATTTGATCTAGGTGAATTACCTAGTAAAAGACAGATCCAAAGTCAGGGGAAGAAATACTGCATGGATTGGAAAGATAGGACTGGGAATAAGACTCTTGCCTTGTACCACGGTTTCATTCCTGGCATGTCAGAAGTTCCCCTTTGTACCACTGAGATGAATCCCTGAGGACAAAACCAGAGGTCCTAAGCACAGCCAAGTCACAACCTCTTCCCCTTCTCCCTCAAATCAGCCAAGCATAAAGAATTTTAGTGTGTTGAGAATCCGTGATGTTTTTGGTGACTTGACAAGGTCTCAAACCCTGCCTGCCCAATTCTTTTCTTCCTGGGGTTTGCTCTGCTCATCCCCTCTCTGGGTAATAATTCTTCCTCTTGGTCTCTAAGGAGCAGCTGAAAGAAGAGCAAAACCTTTGTAAAGAGGAAGAGAAAAATGCCTTTTTTTTAAAAAAAAAAAAAGAAGACAAATTTATTAAACCTTCAAGCCACCAAATTTTTTTTAAATCTATAAATTCCAGACAACATGTCCACATGTGGCTGCATGATACCTCAATATTTATAGTAGCATCATTCCAGTAGTATCATAGCTAATCTTTTTTTAATATTTTATTTTAACACCTTGATTACATATATAATTGTGTTTGGGTTTCAGTCATGTAAAGAACTCCACCAATCACCAGTGCAACGTTCCCATCACCATTGTCCCAAATCTCCCTCCTCCCCACCACCCCCCGCCTGTACTCTAGACATGCTCTTCATTTCCCTCATACATTCTCATTATTAGGACAGTTCAAAATGTAGTTATTTCTCTAACTAAACTCATCACTCTTTGTGGTGAGCTTTATGAGGCAAGCTGGAACTTCCATCTCTTTTCTCTTTTGTGTCTGAAAGTTATTATTATTACAAAAATGTCTTTCATTTTTCTTAAAACCCATAGATGAGTGATACCATTCTGCGTTTTTCTCTCTCTCTGACTTATTTCACTCAGCATGATAGATTCCATGTACATCCATGTGTAGGAAAATTTCATGACTTCATCTCTTCTCACAGCTGCATAATATTCCATTGTGTATATGTACCATCGTTTCTTTAGCCATTCGTCTGTTGAAGGGGATCTCGGTTGTTTCCAGAGTCTTGCTATGGTAAATAGTGCTGCAATGAATATAGGTGTAAGAAAGGGGTTTTTGTATTGTATTTTTGTGTTCCTAGGGTATATTCCTAGGAGTGGTATAGCTGGATCGTACGGGAGCTCGATTTCCAGTTTCTGGAGGAATCTCCATATCGCTTTCCATAAAGGTTGAACTACATGGCATTCCCACCAGCAGTGGATAAAAGTTCCTTTCTCTTCACATCCTCTCCAACACTGTTTGTTCTCGTTCTTTGTGATGTGTGCCATTCTCTGTGGTGTGAGGTGGTACCTCATAGTTGTTTTGATTTGCATCTCCCTGATGATTAGTGATGTGGAGCATTTTTTTCATGTGTCTTTTGGCTGGCCATTTATATTTCTTCTTTGTCAAAGTGTCTGTCCATTTCTTCTCCCCATTTTTATGCCCCCTCCAGACTGTAGGCAATGAATCTTGGAACTGTATTCAGAAAATTGATGATGATTTAGTGTTCACGTTTTATATAATAAATAAAATGTCTCTCCTTTAGCTACTGATTTTTTTCAGAAACTAAATCTGAACAGAAGTAGCATAACGAAAACACTGTAAATTAGTAGCACTAACCTAACAGTTCACTATTTGACAGAAATGTAACTTTTGCCAGAAAGAGAACCCTATTCTAAGGGACACTTTTCACGAGTTGAACAGGGTCTGGTCCCTGACATCCCATAAAGTTCTAGGAGCCTGCTACTAGCGATTCCTAAGTCCAGATCCAGGGGATAGCCCTGAGCACAGCCTCCTGTGTCCTCACTCCTCTGAGTTCTCAGTGCATAAAAAGTTCTGAAGTTTGATTTTAGCTAAGACATGTTCTCACCAACAGGTTCCATAAAGTAAGAACCGGGAATCGCTTAGTAAGTCGCAAATAAGGACCAGGAAAAGTAGAAATTTATTTTCTTTTATTTAATTACTTTTAAATGTTTCATTTAAAGAACCATGGTTTATAATTATTGATAAATGAGGTTTAGTCATACAACATTTCAGCACTAATGCCACCACCTTTATTTCTGTTCTCCATCATCTGTCCTGCAACCCCATTCCCTCCACATACCCTTGCCTACTATCTTGCAGACACATTATAAAATTTGTTGTTTGCACATTAGATCTCATGTTTGTTTTGGGTTTTTTTTTTTGGTTTGTTTTTTTCTGGGACCACACCGGGTGACTCTCAGGGGTTACTCCTGGATATGCACTCAGAAATTGCTCCTAGCTTGGGGCACCATATGGGATGCCAGGGGATTGAACGTGGTCTTTCCTAGATTAGCGCACGCAAGGCAGATGCCCTAGCACTTGTGCCACTGCTTCGGCCCCAGATCTCATGTTTTAAGTGTTTCTGAATATATGTTTTGGATTTATAGCCTTTTTAACCAAAATAACCAAAGACCTGTCCCCTGCTATGTATTTACTTTCTTATCTTCCTTTCTGCCTTGATTTCTTTCCTTTTCGTCTTGGTTCAAGGTAATATACTGGACCTCTTAGGTACCCTCTTTGATCCCATTTTCCCATCTATTTTTTCTGTATACACAGATTAGGGAAATCATTCTGTTTGTCTTTCTTCTTCTAGCTTTTTCTTTTTTAGCTTCTTCTAATTCCAATTTCTTTTAAGATTGGTTTTGAGTCTGCAAAGTTTGTGAGCTGTTGTTTATATGTGAAGCCATGTATTCTTCCTTCTAATCAAAAAGTGAGTCTTGCTGGTTGCAGTTCTTGGTAAAGCATTTATATCATTATATTTTGTCACTGTTTCACCCCTGCCTTCTGGCCTAGAGTGTTTCTTTTGACAGGTCTGCTGTAAATCTCAAGGATGCTCCCTTAAATGTAATTTCCCTTTTTGATCTTGCTGCTTTTAGAATTCTGTCTCTATCTGTGGGATTTGTCATTATGACTAGGATGTGCCTTGGGGTGTTTTTTCTTGGGTCTCTTTTAGTTGGTACTCTTCAGGCAAGCAAGATTTGATTGCATGTATTCTTTAGCTCTGGTAGTTTCTCTTTAATGATGTTCTTGACTGTTCATTCTTCCTGGAGATTTTCTTCCTGGGTTTCTGGGACTTCAATGATTCTTAAGTTGTTTCTGTTGAGCTTATAATAGACTTCTATTTTTATCTGTTCACATTCTTTGACTAATTTTTCCATTGTCTGATCATTTGCTTTAAGGCTTTTTTTCCAATCTCTTCTGCTGTATAGAGTTGTTATGTGTTGCATCAACCAGCACCTAATTCTATCCTCAGCTTCTGTTACCCTGTTGAAGAGCTTATCCATTCTGTCTGTCAATTTGTCTACTGAGTTTTTCAGACCTGTTATTTGACCTGATATTTCAGGTAGGAGTTTTCTGATTTCTGTTTACATATTTTCTTGGTTTTTATTAATGTTATGTTCAACTGGATCTATGCTTTCTTTAGGATCTGTGAGCATCCTCCATATTTCTTCTCTAAACTCCATATCTGAGAAACTGTCTAGTTGGTTGGCCCTTTTCCTGTCATCAGAGTTGTCTGGTGCTGGCCTGCATTATTTCCCCATTGTCACACTTGTGGGTTTTTCTACGTGTTGTGGTGGTATTCATTGGCTAAATGATGTGCTTGGCCACGCTCCTCTGGCTCCACCATTTCTGGGTGGTCTACTCACCTCCAAGGGAGGGGAGCCCTCTGTGGATGAAGCCTCACACAGGATCAAGTCTTAGGCCTGAGCACGCAGCAAAGCAGACAGTCGGAGAGATATGCTGGGCTTCAGAGATCCAACACAGTTCCTAGTGTGATTTTTTTTCTGCATGTTGCAGTGGGGTTCATTCATTAGAAAGAGCGAACAGTCGCGAAGTGAAGTGGAGTGACCGAGCTCTTCTGGAACCTCTAGGAGAGCGATTTTGCTTGTCCCTTTTGGCCCACTCACGAGAGGTTCAGGACACAGGACAGGAGAAAAACACGCACAGGCAACAATCACAGTCTCTCGCAGTTGGGAACCACTTTCCCATTGCTATTTTCTAATCCATGTTATATTATAATGTCCCCTTTAGAGTGATGGTGTCCACCAGTTCACAGAAATTTCCTGCCAATCTGTGTAAAAATTATTACTACTTGACACATAAAATACATGGACAAAACTTTTATTCTGTAATGTTAGATTTTAAAATGATTGCACAAAATAACATGATAAATAATGCCTTTTATACCTGTCTTAGTAGTCTAAAAATATTTTTCCATCTTGCAGTTGAAAAACAATTATCAGTAGTACTACTGTTTTGGTCCTGGTAGAAGACCACAGAAATTCATCCCAAAGGCACAAACTTGATGTGTTATTTTTGACAAACTTCATTCTTAGACCTAGGACTATGAGCATGAGTTAAGAAGTATAGATTGATCTTTGTCACTGAGGCTCTCCTAGATATTCAGACATACACCTTGTACATGCTTAGAACAGAGATTGGGGTTGAATATTTCTCAGAGAAAATAACATGGAAACGAATGATATGGAGGCAACCAGTTAATGTTTCACATACAGGTAAATTTCAGATGGGGAAGCAGAGGCATAGACATCAAAATTACCTGTCCATGGACTAATCTTTAACTTCTAAAGAGTTACTCCTTTTACTGCACCTAGTCTCCCTTGGTAAAAATGTATTTACTACAGAGCTTACGATTCTATGGAACTATTTTCCATACTTAAGTATCACATATGCTTTCATAGAGTGGAATTTCCTTGACTTTACATTAAAATTTCCAGTTTAGACTTTATTTCAACTCTGTCTGATATGAAATGTACTTCTTGTGGTATTTAGTCAGCTTGTACATTAGGAACTGCAATAAATTGTAGTCATTAACGGGCTGGGAAAAAGCCAGAGTTAACTCTTCCTCCTATAATAAATCCTTTCAATCTCTTATTCCAGAATAGGAAGCATCTGTTTTATCACTATAAATTCATAAATGCCTTTATTAATTAAGATTAACTAATACTTTCCATTTAATTATTGTGTACTGATGTGTAAGAAATGATTGTTATAATTTGCAATATGTTTGACATATATTCTGCCTTGTAGCAACAAGATATTGTTGTCAGTTATATTGTCAGTTAGCAGTTTGATTTGCAGAGGACAAGATCAAACAGGAAGACAATCTCACTTGGCATTTCCTAGGGAGTGTTTGTTATTTGCATGGAAAAGTAAAGACTCATATATATATATATATATATATATATATATATATATTGGTTTTTGGGTCACACCCGGCAGTGCTCAGGGGTTACTCCTGGCTCCATGCTCAGAAATTGCTCCTGGCAGGCATGAGGGACCATATGGGGCACCGGGATTAGAACCGATGACCTTTTGCATGAAAGGCAAACGCCTTACCTCCATGCTATCTCCCGGGCCCCAAGACTCATATTAATAAGGATTCATTTTGGAATAATAGTTCTGTCATTGAAAAGAAATTTCTGTCATTTCTTCAGGGGAAACTCTAGCTAACTGGACAGTATTGTTTTTCGTA
This sequence comes from Crocidura indochinensis, assembly GCA_004027635.1. Taxonomy (NCBI): domain Eukaryota; kingdom Metazoa; phylum Chordata; class Mammalia; order Eulipotyphla; family Soricidae; genus Crocidura; species Crocidura indochinensis. Next base: position 11,935 of record PVKC010014038.1, read on the forward strand.
GTTCCCAGCAAAGTATGAATGTTTTCCTTACTCACAAGGAGAAATAGCGGTTTTATTCTACATTAGGGTGTTTGCTGGAGTCGAGCCCCAGGTGAATGGGCTTGAAGCAAGGGCACACTGAGAATTAAGAAAATTAGACAGACATAATAGAGAAAAGCATGGGGTCAGGGGGCATCCCAGCCTCATGAACTGAACCCTGACTGTCCTTTTTTGAAAAAAAAAATTCTTATTTAAACTCCTTGATTACAAATATGATTGTAGTTGGGTTTCTGTTATATAAAGAGCACCCCCTTCACCAGTGCAACATTTCCATCACCAATGTCCCAAATCTACCTCCTCCCCAACTCCCTGGCCTGTACTTGAAACAGGCTTGCTAGTTTCCTCATTCATTCACATTGTGATGATAGTTCTCAGTGTAGTTATTTCTCTAACTGCACCCACCACTCTTTGTGGTGAGCTTCCTATAGTGAGCTGTACCTTCTAGCCCTCATCTTTTTTGTCTCTGAGAATTATAGCAAAAATGTCTTTCATTTTTCTTAAAACTCTTAGATGAGCGAGACTATTCTAAATCAATCAATCTCCCTCTGACATATTTCACTCAACATAAGTACATCCATATATAGAAAAATTACATGACTTCATCTCTCCTGAATACTGCATAATATTCCATTGTGTATATATAACACAGTTTCTTTAGCCATTCATCTGTTGAAGGGCATCTTGGTTGCTTCCAGAGTCTGGTTATTATAATTAGTGCTGCAATGAATATAGGTGTGAGGAAGGGATTTTTGAATTGTATTTTTATATTCCTAGGGTATATCCTTAGGAGAGGTGTAACTGGATCACATGGGAGCTCAATTTCCAGTATTTTGAGGAAACTCCACATCATTTTCTATAAAGGTTGGACTAGGTGGCATTCCCACCATCAGTGAATAAGAGTTCCTTTCTCTCCACATACTCACCAACACTGCTTCTTCTCATTCTTGGAGATGTGCACCAGTCTCTGTGGCATGAGTTTGATACCTCATAGTTGTTTTGATTTGCATCTCTCTGATGATTAGTTATGTGGAGCAATTTTTGATGTGCCTTTTGTCCATTTATATTTCTTCTTTGACAAAGTGTTCTTCTCCCAATTTTTGATGGGATTAGATGTTGCTTTCTTATAAAATTCTGTCACTGCCTTGTATATTTTGGATATCAGCTCTTTGTCTGATGGGTATTGGGTGAATAATTTCTCCCATTCAGTGATGGCTCTTGTATTAAGAGGCACTATTTCATTTGAGGTGCAGAAGCTTCTCAGCTTAATATATTCCCATCTGTTTATCTCTACTTCCACTTGTTTGAAGAGTGCTGTTTCCTCCTTGAAGATGCCTTCAGTCTCAATGTCATGGAATGCTTTACCTTGTGTTTTCTATATACATTTATGGTTTCAGGTCTGATATTAAGATTTTTAATCCTTTTGTATTTTACCTTTGTACATGGAGTTAGCTGGGGGGGTGTTCAGTTTGCTTTTCTGCAAGTGGCTAAAAAGTTGTGCCAACACCACTTGCTCCACTTAGGATTTCTTGCACTTTATCAAAATTAAGTGAGTGTATGCTTGGGGAACATTCTCTAAGTACTCAAACCTATTCCACTAATTTATTTTTATTCTAATACCATGTTCTTTTGATAAATACCACTTTTTATTACAGTTTAAAATTGGGGAAAGTAATGCTTCCAATATTCCTTTTCCCAAGGATTGCTTTACCTATTTGTTGGTATTGTTCCAAATGAATTTAACAAGTGTTTGATCCACTTCTTTGAAGAATGTCATGGGTATATTTAGAGAGTTCACATTAAATCTGTACAATACTTTGGGGAGTATGGCCATTTCAATGA
>PVKC010014039.1:0-22485 GCA_004027635.1 Crocidura indochinensis
GGGGGGGGGGGGTCGGACCTCCGTCCTTCCTAGGTTAGCACATGCAAGGCAAACACCCTACCACTTGTACCACCACTCCAGCCCCGGTCATAGTTTTTTTTTTTTATATACTTATATAGGTATATTTATATAAACACTTAATATTTTAAAATGAAGGCCCTTTGATCATTTTGATTTTTACTGTGGGAACTTAACTGTTGTTCAATTCTAGTATAGTTGCTGATCATATCATGACATTTTAGACTCTTACGTCAGTTTTAAAACACTGTATTTAAATGATAGTCTTTATTAGATTCTACTACATGATAAATGAAACATTAAATATGTAAGCCAACCTGCATTGGCTCATTCCTTTTTATAACATTTATTGTTGGAACAGAACATGGTCTAATTATAATATCAGGTATTCTACCAGCAAGAGAAATATATTCGTATTTGGTCCCTAGGAAATCTAAATTCTTATAGTCTAGTTAGTCAAATAGGACTCTGATTTCATTAGCACTGCTTTTTTTAAATTACCTGAATAAAAACTGTGAGATATTAAAGAGTTTTCTTTATAATCTCTAGGTTGGTCACAGCAGATGTAGCTTTTTACACTGGAAATCTTCAAGCCTTAAAAGGCCTTAAAGATTTGGACCTAAATATGGCTGAGATCTGGGAACAGAAGAGGTGATAACATACTGGAAAACTGGGTACTTCATATTTGACCAAGGATGTATGTATTTGTGAAGAAAGTATGGATGCCTGTCATTCAAGAACTGAACCTGGAACCCAAAGTGAACTAGGGTGGAAATATGGGGGAAAGGAAAGTATCAGTGTTGGAAAACTGGAATTCAGTGGAATCTACAAGGAATGCCATTTTTGTGCTTCCTTTAGGAGTAATGATCAGGTGTCTATAACATTTTTCATTCTCTCTGGAAACAGACTCAGGTTTCTTTGGACCAAATCCAAAAGAACACATAGCTGTAACACAGCTGTAGTTGACTAGAATGCTCTGTATACTTTATATTAAAAAATGCTTTGCATTTCTTCCAGTGCAATGAAATTCATATGGTGTCCCACCTTATTTAATGATGGTACAATTTAAAATATTAAAATCTTAGACTCTGTAGAAAGTTTTCTCTATGAAAGTAAAGCTGTTTGAAAATTATTTTTTTACAGATCTTTCTATAAAAAAAATAAACATCTTTTGATCGCTTGGATTTAGGAATTCAGTTTTTGTTTTAGTGACCAATGACAAGTTTAAGACTTTGTGTGTTGAATATATAATATCTCTATTACATGGTATGTCAGCTGGGAAAAGCCTGCAGAGTAGTCAAAATACCTGAAAGGTTGATCATACGTTATAACTAAAGAATAAGATACTGGCATTAGTGCATTTTTTAACTTAATACTTTCCAAAGTGGCTTATGAAAAGCTGCAGTTTAATGCTGTACTTTTATAAAAATATCTATGAAGGATTGGTGGGATTTATTTCTAACAAAGGTAAGAAAACATGTTACTCTACCGTGAGTTCTCATCTTAATTTAGATTACCTAGAAGTATGGTCTCCCTGGGTTCTTGTTTTTAAATTAACTTTTGATGTGTATATGAAAGGTCCAAAAGAAATAAAAGATTTATAAATAGTCTGCCATGGAGAGGCTAGAAATAAAAGGTGAGGAGTATGTTACTTAAAAATTTATGCCGACCTACCTACCTTCAAAATCAGAATCAGCAGCACTCTACAAATGAAAAGTGCCTGTGCCTCAGCTCACACCAGGAATCTTGTCTAACCCTGTCAGAGTGCCTAACGTTTTATGTACAATGAAATAACCGTATTTTGTGTCCTTTGGATACCTAAAAGGAAATCCTGTTTTCTTGATCATTACAGAGGAATGCCATTGGTTTTTAAATTGTCTGTCTAAAATAAAGCTGTAAAAAATAACCAGACTTTAAAAGACAAAATTTTTTAATAGTATACAGTAAACTTTAAACAAGTAGCCTACTCAACACAAATATGGAAGAATTGGAAAATGTGTTTGGATTCTTCACAAAAGGCACAAATTAAACCACGAGCAGGCCTGATTTTAAAGATTATTCATAAGCATATTTCAGTGAGAATAGCAGCTTAAAGAAAGCTTGAAAGGAAGGGAACTCTTTATAAAGCTATAAACCCACCCACAATACTAGAAAACAAGGAATAAAATAAATGTCCTACACCTCTGCCCTCCCACCCCCAATGTTTAGATAAATGTAATAAAGCATGGCCAGTATCCCAACTTTAAAACTAGAAGAAAAAAGTATACATTCAAGTTTAATTCCTATGGCAATAATGATGTGTTCAAATTTGTAGAAATGAAAAAATCTGGATTTATTAGATAATTGTCAATAAGTACTAAAATATTCTAAGAGCAAATCTTCAAACTGATAAGTAACTTTACCAAAAAGTAAACCGTTTTACTTCATCATTTCATAAAGTTAGCATTGAAAGGTAGAGTATACACATATAGTGCTTCACAGCTTTATTTTTGAAATCAAACAATTCAAAGTGACCATCACTGAGGTCTCTGTTAAAAGATCTTTCAACAAAGCTGCCCCAGTTTTAAGATTAAGCAGTATTGCACTTATGAACTGACTTTCAGGAGCCTCTTCAAAGAAGAAAAATATTGCTTCCATTGGTGCTTTTCTTAAACTAAAAGCATACTGCAGAAAACTTTAAAAATTAACACTGCAGGTACCGTAACACAGCAAAGTATCTTCCTACTTTAGAATCCTAGAGAACATTTCACTGTAAGAAATTATGTAGCCCATAATTAGTAGAAGTCACACAGGTAATTTTCATTTTAATGGTCCAAGATGCGAAGGTTCCCAGATACAATCTTGTTCTCCAATACTGCTCCAGGTGGGATGTCAATTCTGTCACCATGATTGGCAATGATGATGACTGTTCCCTAAGTGACAGGGAAAATAAAAAGCATGAGTACACTTGGGACTGCAGCTAAAACACAATTGATTTTCTTACAACTTTCACTACATTTACAATGAAGTGATTGTCTTATGTGTTAATAGTTTATAAATACAAATAACAAGGACACTTGTATCATGCCTTTCCATAATAACTGACAATATGTCTAGATTCCTTGTCTTTTTGCTAGAGGTAGTAAATGGATCCAGTATCAGCATGATTGGCATCAGCATTACCAAGTCTTCACAAAGAATAAAAAACGACGGGCCTAAGCAATAGCACAGTGGTAGGATGTTTGCTCTACATTCAGCTGACCCAGGATGAACCTAGTGGTTTGATCCCTGGCATCCCATATGGTGTCCCAAACCCCAAGCCTGCCAGAAGTGAACTCGAGCACTGGTGGGTGTGACCCTAAACCAAAAACACAGAAAAAAAGAATCCAAAAAATGGTGTTTGATTTATATTTACTTATAGATTTGGAGAATTTTTCTTCTTAAGAACAGTTTACTGGGGCCGGGTGGTGGCGCTGGAGGTAAGGTGCCTGCCTTACCGCGCTAGCCTTGGACGGACCGTGGTTCGATCCCCCGTGCCCCATATGGTCCCCCAGGCCAGGGGCAACTTCTGAGCGCATAGCCAGGAGTAACCCCTGAGCGTCACTGGGTGTGGCCCAAAAACAAACAAAAAAAAGAACAGTTTACTGATTTTTTTCATGTCTTACAGTAAATCTATTTAGATGAATTTATCCGCAATAAAATCTATATGTGTATATAGATATAGGCTGAGATGATCAAGTACAGCAACAAACAAAAACGTTATACTGCTATTACTATGAACAGATTTTACATTCAAATGGTCACCTACCACTGTGAGACCTTCAAGTAGAGTAGGCAGTGGCCTTCAAGAACTGTGTCAGGGATAACCCTAAGGACCACTGGGTGTGCTCCCTCTATCCTTTCCTCTGACAGATATCTAGTAGATATCTAGAAGTACTGAGGGGACCAGAGAGATAGCACAGTGGTTGGGCATTTGCCTTAGATGCAGAAGGATGGTGGTTCAAATCCCGGCATCCCATATGGTCCCCTGAGCCTGCCAGAAACGATTTCTGAGCATAGAGCCAGGAGTAACTCCTGAGCACTGATTAAAAAAAAAAAAAAGTAGTACTGAAACTAATAAGTATTTATTGAAACAATAGTAAATTAAATCTTTTTTTTAAGCTGTTTCAAAAAGTTGTAAAGCTTAGCAGTGTACCTTTAAAGAAACATTCTTGCCAAAAGTTACATCTCCTGAAACTGTGAGATGATCCAATTCAAGCATATCTGGTATACTCTCAAATCTTCTCAGATAATCTTGAACCTGAGATAAAAATAGAACCATGTAAATTGTCTCAACAGATTAACACAAAAACATTATATAAAAAAAAGATAATTGATTACAAAACATTGTTTGGTAAGAACCTATTTAGCCAGAGCTGTGGCATAGGATGTAAGGTGTTTGACTTGAGCGTGCAAGCCTAGGAAGGACTACGGTTCAATCCCCTGGTGTCCCATGTGGTTCCCCAAATCAGGGGTGGTTTCTGAGCATATAGCCAGGAGTAATCCCTAAGCATCACTGGGTGGGCCCCAAAACCAAAAACCAAAAAATAAAATAGCCTATTGAGTAAGCATGTCTACATGGCCAATCCTAAACAGGTAAGACAAAGATAAGAACATTAACGCTAAAACCAAACAATTTATAATATAGCTGAGCAGATCATATTTAAAAAATTAAAATAAGTAAAGATAATGAACCCACATGCTAAGAACCAGGTGAGCAATTCTGGAGTTAGCTGGCAAGAGAAACATCATGGTCTGCAGCAAGCCAGATTAGAGCTGGCTTTTATGGGAGGAAAATAGCACCAATAATTATAAATAATCATAGGCCCTAACAATTGTCCTGTGTCCTTGTTTCCTACTGAGATAATAAAATTCTAAAATTTCTACCATCACTATCACCTTCGATGGCCCCAAAACCCATTCATTACTCTTTCCTCTGTAAAAAAATGGTTAGACAGATTTCCACTCCATCTGAAAGTCAATCTTTACCTTAGATTCAAGGGCATTAATCAGTGATTCTCCTTTCTCCCTCCTTCAATGTTTCCTCATCCTTTTTGCATTCTCACCAATGTAAAAACATGCTATAAATTCACCCATCTTTATGTTCTGGTTTGGTTTTGTAAGCTACGCTCATAGGTCATATCTGACAAGTATCACTTCCAGCAGATCAAATCTCAGTTGGCTGCTTGCAAGTTAACTTTTGTATTATTGTTCTGAAACTAAAGCCTCCCATATTTAAAAAAATAAGAAAGTAACTAAATGAAGAAATGCAGTGGAAAGGGGATGCCTAGATCACCCTTGATCCAAGAACTTAAGGGGAAAAGAACCTAAAACATAAATGCCTAAGGCAATAAAAGACTAGGTAGGAAAGAAAAAAATTGAAAAAGGGAAGAAGTAATGGGGAACAAGTAATGGTCAGGGCATCCATTATATTGTGATAGCTATAAATCCAAAGCACAGACTCAACAACACAGAAAATGTGAGTCCTAAGCTGCAACTACCAATTTTTGTTACTTGCTTGCTAAGGTAGCAGGCAGGGGAAGAAGGGTACAGGGATGACGGATGCTAAGAGTATGAAAACATTAATGATGAAAGTTGATACTGGTAAAAAAAATATTACTACTACCTAAATTCAACTATCAATAACTTTAAAACCATGAATTTTGGTTTTAGGGCCAGACCTAGTGTTACTCCAGAGTTACTTCTGGCTCTGCACTTAGGAATCTCCTTGCAGTGCACTAGAGGACTAAATGGGATACTAAGAAAGGCAGTGCTTTATCTGCTGTACTATCTCTGGCCCCAAAGCCTGATTCTTTAATTAAATTAAAAATATTTTTATATAGGGGCTAGAGCACAGCAGTAGGGCATTTGCTTTGCATGTGGCCGACCCTAGTTCGATCCTGGCATCCCATATGGTTCCCTAAGCCACCCAGGAGTAATTTCTGCGTGCAGAGACAGGAGAAACCTCTAAGCATCACCAGGTGTGGCCCCCCCCCCAAAAAAAAAACCAATTTTTAATAAACTCTTAAATTTTAAAAGTGAAGGAAGGCATAACTTCTAAAAGTTAATTTGTAGCACACAGATTTGTAATACTGTTTGCTAATGACAGGTTTCATGTATATGTTCCAACTCCATTCCCTCCATTGGTACAAGCTTCTCAGCATTATCAGTGCTTCCACCCCACTCTTATCTACAACCATATCTTCAATTTTCTCATGTTCGCTTTTAAATTCATTCCTGTCAGGTTCTAAAGCCTCAATATTGATAAATCAATCTAATCTAATGAATTAAAGTTTCATCTTATTTGAATCAGCAGAAGCACTTAATACAAATCTCTCTCTCTTTCATGAAATGTTTTTAGACCCAGTTTCTCATCTGTAACTCCTTTGTCACCAATATCACTACTTATATCTCCTCTCCATCTTCTATGCCTTCTAGTACCATTTTAATTCCTATCTTTTTTCACCTAACCCTACTCTATTTGAGTAATTAATTGGCAGTACGTGCTTTTAGCTGCACAGGCCAATGATCTTGGAATTATTCTCCTTCTTTAGCCTTACTCTGCCCTCCTCATTCCTGTTCCCTCCCATCTCTTAAACAGCAAATACTATAGGTGCAATTCTTAAAATATTTCAGACTGTAAAAGTTATTTCCGGGGCCGGTGAGGTGGTGCTAGAGGTAAGGTGTCTGCCTTGCAAGCGCTAGCCAAGGAAGGGCCGTGATTCTATCCCCCGGCGTCCCATATGGTCCCCCCTAAGCCAGGGGCAATTTCTGAGCACTTAGTGAGGAGTAACCCCTGAGCATCAAATGGGTGTGGCCCAAAAAACCAAGAAAATAAGTTAGTATTTCCACTGCAACTAACTTCACCCACTCCACTATTTCCTCTTGCTAGGATTGCAACAGCTTTGTCCGTGTCTCCTTGATTATTACCAGCTAGATCACTTCACCCCTTCAACTTTCCAATAGCTTCTCATCCTATGAGGAGTAAAAAGGCTATATTCCCAATATTCACTTACAAAGATCTGTACAATCTAGCCAACTATCCATGAGCCTACTTAGCGTCCCCTCTCAACTTTGCTAAGTTTTCTAAGAACAAGCCTTCCTCAGAACAATTAGCCACCGGCCTATTCAGACTTTATTCTTAAACTGGGATAGTCAGTTTACTCTGGTAAAGGAAAAGAGGCAAGAGAGAGCTGCAGTGAAAGAAGGCTAAAGCTAACCAAAACAATGACAAATTTTTATTAAAGGATATGGGAAGTTGGTGGGACCTGTCATTTTTCTATCCAGGCGGATAAAAGTGGCTTCAAAGAATAGGGAGATTCCTAAAGTGCGTGATGCTGGTGTACAAATCCCAGCCCAGTCACAGACCCTGAATTATTCCACTCTGTTAAGACATTTATCACATTCATACCAGCTTGCATTTAACTTCAACCAGGACTAGAAAAGACTTAAATGGCATGGCAGGATTTCACGGGCCAGCCACAAATGTTTGCCCTGTCATTTGTTAACCTTTTGTTTACTTGATTATGTGTGTGTTTTACTTACCATGTTAATGTAAGATTTTAATATATTTAAAACTACCTTATCTTTTATACTAGTATCAACACCTTACCTATTTCTCAGAAAAATTATATTTAACCCACCAATGTAATATTACACTACCACAACCCACTTCATTGTTCTCCATAGCAGTCCCATCATTATGGGATCTCTAATTTCCCTAAGAGATGTGTCAAGTATTGTCCTTCTCAACTAAAATATTCATGAAGACGAGGCCTTGTCTATTTTGTTTACTGGTGCCCAGCACCACACAGAATATGGTAGGAGCTCAGTAAGAAATTGCTGAATCAGGGGCCAGTGAAGTGGCGCTGGAGGTAATGTGTCTGCCTTGCAAGTGCTAGCCAAGGAAGGCCCACGGTTAGATCCCCGGCATCCCATATGGTCCCCCCAAGCCAGGGGCAATTTCTGAGCGTTTAGCCAGGAGTAACCCCTGAGCATCGAACGGGTAAAAAAAAAGAAATTGCTGAATCAGAATGAACATTCTCTCAATGATCAAAGCAGTACTGATCTCCAAATATAAAAAATAAAATGTCCTAAAATGTAAACAATCTTTTCTGCTCTTTAGCAATCAAGTTTTAAAGTGTACCACATCTTGGGACAGGAGCGGTGGCACAAGCAGTAGGGTGTTTGCCATGTACATGCTAACCTAGGACAGACTGCAGATCCCTCCTGGCAGCCCATATGGTCCCCCAAGCCAGGAGTGATTTCTGAGCGCAAAGATGGGAAAAACCCCTGGATGTCACCGGCTGTGGCCCAAAAAGCAAAAAACAAATAAAAATAAAGTGTATCAATTTTTGTCATTTAAAAACCAGGATGGAAGAATAGACTAAGATTAGCAGCAGAGACTATAATTAAACCCCAACTTGCAAATGTAGCTATATATACACATTTAAGAAGTACAATATTAATGCATATATCATACATCTGTAATTACATACCTTTGTAAAAGAACTGCCTAATTTAACCAAGGGCACTGTAGGAAATTCACGCTTTTCGCTCATTGTCAAAGATCCTGCTTTAAGGCTGTAGAGGTTTGACATCACAAGTAAGAGATCTGATGTGGTTTTGACAGGAAGAAAACGGCTCCTCGGAACATTAATACCTAGAGAGTTCTCAAAACTTTTAATGGCTGCTCCTACTGCAGTTTCTAACTGAATAACATTCAGGCCTCCATCCAAAGTCTACAAAAAAGGAGGGGGGGAGGGAAACACTGATTTTAGGTACCAATAATTTAATTCTATGTGAACTAGTTGATTTTGGGGGGTGGATTTTAGAAATCTACATAAGGACAGAAGTTTCAGAACTTAAACCCAAGCACCTTTATTTTTTCAATACCCTAATTCTTGGGCTCAATAATATATTCCATTTTATAATAAAGAACCAAAGATGTTAAAACATCATGCAAGTGCTTTTAGCCAAAAGGCCAGTAAAAACCAGAATAGCAGCCTACTGAAAGTAGGTCAGAGGGATCTGTATGTAACCCATGACTTTAGGAACCAGGGAATTCCCAATGGGCCCCAACTTTTGCTTACTTTTGGATTCACAATGATTTCCATGTCAATAGCATTTTGCTCTTGTAATCTTTTAACTGCTGCAAGAGAGATCCAGAGATTGTTTGTGTTAAATATTTTGAATTTGGATACAGATTTGAACTCATCAACATGGGCTTTTGGCACTTGAGCAATTTCTACCAGTCTCAGTTTGCCTTCATACTGAGTAAGGGTTCCACCCTAGAATGACAAAAAAAGAAAAGGACAGGAGGGTAAGTGCCTCCACATTTCTCTCAATCACAATCATAACATACTGCTTAATCTATAAAAGTCAGAGAAAAATATTGATTATTACTCCAGAAATAGAAAGCAAAAACAATGATTTTTCTGTTTTTTTTTTTTTTTAATGTCTGAAAATAGTTCTATCCTAAATACCCCCCTTCCTGTCTATAATAAAAGTCCTTGGAATAAAATCAGTCTTCCTTACTTCTCAGATCTTCTGTAGGGACTATTTCCTTATTCCCAAAGCACCTTCCCCACCAATCAATCCTACCACTTAGGCACTTCTCTGACTGGCCTCGATCTAAGAATGTTTTTGTAGTCACAAGGTCAAACTGTAAGATATATGAGAAAGGAACACTTGTAAAAGGTATAGACACCAATCCGGGAACTGACCATTGCAGTATTCAAAAACTGCCCACTTTCCTCCTTCTTGTGTATATGTTATAAACTCTTGTATACTATTTCATCAAAGGCCAGCTGTCATCCCACTAAACAAATTAAACATACAAATTTAAAGAAACAATCTTTGCATTGTACCCAGTAACTGCTTTGTTTGTGGCTACAGCTGGCAGTATTCAAGGCTTTCTATTATCTCTTGTACACTGGGGTCATTCCTTGCAGTGTTCAGACCATATACACTGAGCACTGGGTTCAACCTTTCACTGGCCACATGCAAGCAAGTGCTGTAACTCCTGTGTTACTGCTTAGTCCAGGAACTTCATTTTATTAACAGCAAAAGAAATTTAATAGTGATTAAAAATACAGAAGTACCATTTATATAGAAATATACATTTTCATTAAAAGAACAATGAGATAAAAGCATTTAAGTAATAAAGGAATATTAACATTTGAACAAATGTATCCAAAGTGGTTTGACACAATTCAAACTTATTCCATATATTATGGGAAACTATTTTTTGTTAAAATTACTCTTAATAATACTAGAAATCTGATTTACATATCAAAAGATGTATAGATTTCTTTCATCTCATAATGCTAAATACATATTATGCATTCAAGTGCATAAATGTATCTCACAATAGAAACTTTAAGTGTGAACTATGTAACCAAGGAAATGTGAGGATGAATTCCCAAACAGCTTCCTGGCGATTTACCTTCACATCTGCACGTGTTTTATTCGTGACTTCCATGACAAATTCACAGCGTTTTCCATTGGGTGGGTTCATTAAATGATTAAGAATATAAAGATCCACTGTGGCACCCAGATTGTCTATATTAGACACAAAAATATATTCTTTGCCTTCTCCTATAAGAGTATCCAGCAAACCAGAATTGTAGAAACTGGCATAAATATCACCATGACCTGGTGGGTACCAAGCTTCGGTGTTTTCCCCTGAGTAAGACACATCTTTTGCTACTGGCAATAAAGATTCCTTATTTATCCTTGGGTACCTGAAACAAACAAAAAAACATACTTTTATTAATATAAACTCAAAAAAATTCCACAATTTCAAGTAAAACAATGCATTTAGGATTAAATAAAATTTTCTCCATTGAAATTATTTAGTTTGACATGAGTTCACTTAAGACAATCTGTTTGCTAAATATTAACATTAGCTTTTAAAATGTTTCTGTGGTCACAGCAGTTCTGGGGCCTTGCGGGCTATACCTGGTGGTGCTAGGATACTATGTGTTCTACCCTGCTGAGCTCTATCTCCTAGAAAAATATGAAAGTTATCAATGTTTTATGACTCTCCAAGGAGGAAATGTTATTAGTGTGCTTGTTACATTTTCTGTAATTTCTTGACAGTGGAACTATTCCTGAGATCTTTTTGGGGAAAACTATATATCTAATGAATGTACATGCAGAGGTGGTAGTGCCCTTTCTTTCTCAGAAAATTAGCAGTGATTTAGCACTCAGGAATGTCTCCTACAACTAGTGAGAACATGTATAGGGACATAGAGTTATTAGCACTGAACAGACTAAAATCCAAGCAGTAAATGTAAGCAGAATACCTTCCACAAAAGAGTCCATAGGAAAGTAAATTTAAACATAGAAACTAATGGTTTAATCTAAGAAATCTCCTTTTTATACACGTTCATACAGAGACCTGTATTCACCCTTACACAGAAGCCTGTTTGCAAAGTTATCTGAGCTTTATCACAATTCATCTGAATTTCTTTTATATTTATTCTCCTCTTCTCCAAAGTATATTTTACCATGGTTTATTAAATTTCACTTAAGCTTAATCAGGTTATTGAATAAATTCTTTCCTTGTCAGAAAGAAGTCAACAAAATTATTGACTAATGGAGGATATTTATAGATCCACTTGGAGAGCAAATATATAAGACCTAAGGTATCCTCAATTATTCTGGATATGGAACAGAAACTGTTGGATGCCATCTGTGAGGCTATTCCCGGACCACCTGACCTTAGATGGGGATGAACAGCACAGGAGGATAGGTGCTAAACTGGGCTTGACCTAGGGCCATCCCTCCTCCCTCACAGAGAGCTATAGGTAAAGAAGATAAAACCTAGCAGTACAGTGTTGCTCCATGGCATCTCTAAACCCCAAGGTTCATGCTAACCCTCTCTCCAGCACTTAAAACTACCCTCATACTAAGTCCTGCAACCTTTGATAACCCAGTTCCTCCCTCTATTGGTGCTATATAAACACAGGAGGAATAAAGCTCTCTAGGATCATCAACTCATTATTCCTTCCTGGTTCTCACTGGGAAACATTCTCAGTCCCCAAAGGCATCAGGTAAACAGAAATACACCCTTGCCAGCCAACAGGGTAGGCTCAGAATACCAAACAGATTTTAAGAATCATAAGTTAGGGGGCCGCGCGGTGGCGCTGGAGGTAAGGTGTCTGCCTTGCCTGCGCTAGCCTTGGACGGACCGCAGTTCGATACCCCGGCTCCCATATGGTCCCCCAAGCCAGGAGCGACTTCTGAGCGCATAGCCAGGAGTAACCCCTGAGCATCACTGGGTGTGGTCCAAACACCCTCCCCAAAAAAAGAATCATAAGTTAAATATCAGTGATGATAACACAATTATCTATTGACACATGTTCAGCTTTTCAAGGTATCAAACACATGCAAATATTAGTCTTTGGCTTATATACATCTTGAGGTTCCTCTATTTGAATGATACAAAGAAGTCCTTCTTTTCCAGGATTAGCACCCAAATGACTTATTCAAAATTTCTTATACCTGCTTTGATTGAAAGTGTGGATTTTCACACGACAGTGATTGTACTTCTGTAGTATTTTTTTGGTATCTTCATCGGTGTTAAAAGAGTTCATTAGAACAAGAGGAACATCTGTATTGTAGGTTTTGTTCAAATGCTAGGAAGAAAATTGACAGATTACCCAGAAATACTGTTTTTCAGCTTAAAAATAAAATCAATTTCTTAATAGTTAATTGCAACATGTCAAACACATTACATACGTAATCAAATACATAGATAATATATCAGCAAAAAAATATATAAGCAAACTACAACTTCACTTTACAGATGGCTACAGTGAAGTCCGGTGAGGTGACAGCCACAGGCATACCCAGGATCTTTTCTACCTTCACCTTGGCAAGCCTGTTTCTGGGTCTGTATGTCCAGCCCACTAAACTTTACTGACTACTTTACTTACTTTACTGCACAGACAAAAGTTGACCAAGAATTTACTCTGATTTTATAGCACATTATTTATCTGTGGGGATAAAAATAAAAGTGTGAAGTTTTGTGAAGACAAAGCTCCCTTGATTAGATTAATGTCAAAAATTGCAAATTCCATCCCAATGGATTTCTTATCAATTTCTAGGAAGTGTTATTAGGCAACAGAGAAAGAATTAAACAGGTTTGTACTAAAAAATCTGATTCTGTCCTAACTAGCTAGCTTGGAAACCTTGATCAAGTAACCCAGCCTCTCTGTGCCCAGGTTTCCTCATCTGTAAAACGGACACAATAGCTGCACCTTATGAGGTAAATTGAGGCCTTTGAAATAGTTCCCATTTGTATCAAATATTCCTCATTTGTATCTTAATTATCTTCTGCTGGTCTTGTCTTCCCATTGTCTTTCTTTAAAAAACTTTATTATTTTTTCATCTTTAAACACTGTGATTACAAACATGACTGTAGTTGGATTTCAGTCACAAAAAGAACCCCCCTTTCACCAGTACAACATTCCCACCACCAATGCACCCCATCTACCTCCACCCCCACCCCCAGCCTGTATTCAAAACAGGCATTCTACTTCTCTCACTCATTAATATTGTCATGGTAGTTGTTAGTGTTCTAACTGCACTCAACCTTCCTTGAAGTGAGCCTCATATTGTGAGCCAGTCCTTTTGGCCCTTATCTCCGGGCATTATTATAATAAAGTCTTTTATTTTTCTTAAAACGTATAGATAAGTGAGACTATTCTGTATCACTCTCCCTCTGACTTATTTCACTCAGCATAACAGTTTCCATGTCTATCCATGTATAGGAAAATTTCATGACTTCATCTCTCCTGACGGCTGCATAGTATTCCACTGTGTATATGTACTACAGTTTCTTTAGTCATTTATCTGTTGAAGGGCATCTTGGCTGTTTCCAAAGTCTGGCTATTATAAATAGCACTGCACTGAATATAGGTGTGAGGAAGGGATTTTTGTATTGCATTTTTGTGTTCCTAGAGTGATATATCCCTTGGAGTGATAAAGCTGATCATATGGGAACTCAATTTCCAGTTTTTTGAGGAGTCTCCATATTGTTTTCAGCAAGGCTGGATTAGATGGAATTCCCACTAGCAGTGAATGAGAGTTCATTTCTCCCCACATCCCTGCCAGCACTTATTGTTCTCTGTGATGTGTGCCAGTCTCTGTGGCATGAGATGTTGTTCTGATATGCATCTCCCTGATAATTAGTGCTGTGGAACTTTTTTTTCATGTGCCTTTTGGCCATGAGAAATTGTTCTTTTCTTCTTCCCATTTTTTGATGGGGTAGATGTATTTTTCTTGTTAAATTCTGTCAGTAACTTGTATATCTTAGATATTAGCCCCTTGTCTGACGGGTATTAGGTGAATAGTTTCTCAAAGCCATTGCCTTTCATCTGGCTTTTTCCCCTCCCCCTGGTGATCAGCTTGCAATGTGAGCTTTCTTGCCTGCTATAACCTCCATATTTGTGTGAATTACTTATTGAGGGGAATTGTTACTAAAATAGCTTCTCCTGGCCTCCCGTATAGGGAGTATGGGATATCCTTTTCCCTTCTGGGAGCTGTAGGATAACCAAACCTCAACCCAACACTCCAAGAACATCTATCTCATTACACTTTATTATAGAGTTGTTGAGAAAAACAAGTGAATCAATTTATATAAATATTTTCTACACAATAAATGCAGCATAAATGTTAGGCACTGTTACTACTAGTATTATCAATAGTAGTTGCCAGCACTATACCAGACACTAGTGATAAAAAGTGAAAAAGGCAGGATCACTGCACCTGGACAGTTCCAATTAATGAATTCATCTAAAAAGAAAGGTTCAATTTCAGTTCATTCCTTATAAAAAGATATGTTTAATTCTCTATGGCATTCCTAAAGAAAATGGCTAATACAGCCAGTCAAGTGATGCCAACTCTAATAAAGGCTACCATTAGAAAGAAAAGGGGGTAGGATCAAATAAAAATCAAAATAGATCCAGGGATCTCAGCAAGCACAATTGCTATTTAAAGATCAAATACTTTTACTGGGTCTTTTTACTGGGTCTTTTCATCACCTAAAGTATTTGCCCTGAGATATTTTTTGCCCTGAAAAACACCAAACTTCTTTATTAATAAAGAGGCTAAATATCAATAAGCTTTTTGATTAGTTCAAATTCACATATTATTTTTACAAGGTGACATTTAAACAGCCTGCAAATTAAAAGGGACTTTTAGTATCTCATGAACAAGGATGAAAGTATACATACTTCAATTTGCTGAACAGTCAGATCCAAAAAGGTATTCTCATTCCTCACACCAATCAGACTCTTAGGGCCTTTGCAGCCCATGCTGGTTCCCAGACCACCATTGAGTTTCACCACCACTAGCTTGTTCAACACAGAAGATATATTATCAGGTAAGCCCCGAGCCTTTATCTTTTCATAAGGTTGAATCTGAAATTAAAGTAAAGAGATAAGTAATTCAGACAATTCATGAGAAGTTAAATCGATCCAGTGATATTTTCCTGTGCCTTAAAGGATTTTGGTTTCAACTGCAATTTCTATAATGTCACAGGCCCTTCTGGCATTTATTCAAATATGTATTGGAAAGTTCCCCTGCTCCAGAAGTAGTTCAGGGAACCTGAAGAATAGAGTTGTGGCTTGTAGCATCTACCTTACAAGCCTATGTTCATGATTTTAAGCTATCATACAGCAGATAAGACACTGGCCTTGGATTTGGCTGACATAGACTCGATTTATATCATGACATAGATCCCCAGCACCACATACAGTATTCCCAAGCTCTTCCATGAGTAAGTAAACAAGCCATGTGTGTACAGCCCCCTAATCATCATAGCAAGAATAAAGGGAAAAAAATAAAGGGAAGAGGGATGAAACTTTAAAAAGTAATTTAAATTTTAATTAAAATTGAGTGCTTAAAAAGGGAGAAGTTAGTCTACAGAGTCAGTCTACTCCTGACTCTGCACTCAGGTTTCACTCCTGGTGGGCTTGAGGATTATATCGAGTACAAGGGATCAAGCCTGGGTGAGCCACATGCAAGGTAAGTGCCTCATCCACTGTACTATCTCTCTGGCCCCTCATCTGTAATTATTTCTAGTGCACTGTGGACCTACCTCAATTCTGGAGAAATGCATAGATGATCCCAAATTATCCCACTTCCAAAATAAGGCAAAAGCTAAAACCAACATTTTCTTTGCCATTTTTTTCCAGTTAGTTTTAAGCTTGTCCTTCAGAGGAAGGTGGCATCAGATTTACATCATACTTCTATATGTGTGCAAGAACAGTTACTTCCTTAATATTTTAACTTTTAGACATCTTTGGGAGTGGGGACTGGGTGAAGGATAAAATGCAGGCAAAGCATTTACCAATGAACCACACCTCCAGTAAATCTTTCTAAAACATATTAAAAAATAAGGGAAATTTTCATTAAAATTTCAAAATTTGGGCCCGGAGAGATAACACAGTGGCATTTGCCTTGCAAACAGCCGATCCAGGGCGAAAGGTGGTTTGTTCGAATCCCAGTGTCCCAGATGGTCCCCCGTGCCTGCCGGGGGCTATTCTGAGCAGACAGCCAGGAGTAACCCCTGAGCACCGCCGGGTATGGCCCCAAAACGAAACAAACAAAAAAAATTTCAAAATTTAATTTAAAATAAAGTTAATTTAATTAAAATGAATAACTAATCTAAAATTAAACTTCAGGATCCAAAGAAATAGTAAAAAAGATAAAAGGTGCTTGCCTTACATGCTGCAATCCCAGTTCAATCCCTGGCATGTCGTATGATCCCCTAAACATTTCAGGGGTCACTGAGAGACAAGAATAGCTTCAGAGCACTAACCTAAATGAAACCACTCCAAAAAATTAAACTGTAATGCCTGAGCCAGGAAGGAAAGGGTAAAAGTTGGGGCTTATGAGAGGAATCCATTATTTTGTTAATCCTCCTAAACTCTATACCCTCATCTATTTTTGTTAATTTCTCAAATTGTCTCTTCAATTACATTATAGTATTAGACATGAAACACCTGAAGGGACTGGACAAATAAAATCACAAAATAAGTGCTCAGCAGATGTTGTTTTAATTTGTTCTGTTACCAATAGGTGTGTAGGATAGTAACATACTAATGTTACAAGGATAAACTCAGGGGCCCGGGAGATAGCATGGAGGTAAGGCGCTTGCCTTTCATGCAAAAGGTCATTGGTTCGAATTCCGGTGCCCCATATGGTCCCCTGTGCCTGCCAGGAGCAATTTCTGAGCATGGAGCCAGGAGTAACCCCTGAGCACTGCCGGGTGTGACCCAAAAACCAAAAAAAAAAAAAAAAAAAAAACAAGGATAAACTCAAATAGTTGAAAGGGAAGAACTCTACAGATTCATGCTCCAAGGATTACAGTACAGGCAATCCCTTTACAGATAGTCTGACATACACAGATGTAGATTCCTATGTAATTATTGCTGTTAACTGCTTTTTCCATAGAAAACTAGTCTCTTTTCCTCCACTCTGCAATATATGATATTAACTGCCAAGACCAGATGAATATACTTCCTTGCTTGTTGTTAATATTGAAAACCCAAAAAAACAAACAAACAAAAAAGGTGGTACACATGGTCACCTGGTTTGATCCTAGGTATCCCATATGGTCCCCCTGAGTCCTGCCTGTACTGATTCCTGAGTGCAGAGCCAGGAGTAAGCCCTGAACACTGCTGGGTGTGGCCCAAACATATACACACACCTAAGGACAATGAAGTACTCTTCTCCAAGTCTCATCCCAGTTATTCTTCCTGAGTTATTCTAATGTAGCAGGAATTGTCAATTTCATGGTAACTACCTCTAGTCTTTAGCAGTTAATAATCAAAAGGGGGATGATGACTGAAAAAGAGAACGGACACTCTTGTGAGAACCACAGCTCTCCAGACTGTTTTCTCTAAATGCCAATTGCCACGAACAAAGCACACACACACACACACACACACACACACACACACACGCGCGCGCGCGCGCGCGCGCGCGCACACACACAATGCCCATGATGCAGCTGACTGACATTTCCTAAAGAATTTTAAAATTTATTTTATTATCATCAACATATATTTAAAGCTATTGGGTTTTTGTACAGTATTTATAAATATTTCCATTTTTAATTTAAATTAGGAAAAATGACAGTAAACATACGGCTGAGTATATTAAATGCGTTCATCAAGAGTATCATTTCCTGGGGTCAGAGACAATATAGCAGATAAGGTTCTTTCCTTACCTGTGGCTGCCCAGGTTCAATCCCCTGCATCCTATATCCATCCCCCACCACCACCACACACACCCTTACTATCACTGTCAGGAGTCATTACTGACTGAGTCAGGAGTTAATCCCTGAGCATCAAGTGTGGTCCCAAACAGATCTTAAAGAGATCTGAACCAATAAAGGCTTATCAGACAGAATAATGTAAACTGGAATTATAGCAATTCTAGACCTTTGAAAAACAGTTTAGTATGTTAACATTCATAGGATTAAACAAAGTGAGTCTATAAAACCTATTTTAATTTTTCAATATTTATTTTTACTTAGTCATGAATCCTCGATAAATACTTTTTATTGAAGTTTCACTTCCTATTAAGATTAATTAAAAACCAAATGTGGAGCCAGAGACATAATACAGCAGGTAGGGCACTTACTGCCTTGAAGTTTCAACAAAAGGAAAAACCTTCAAAAATCATGTATATTATAAATCTTTGATATACAAGGCATAAAGCATATAAAGTTCATTAAAAGTATTAAAGAAAAATACTTTATTGCATTAAATAAACTTCAAAAAAATCAAACATTTCACTAGAAAAAGTTAAGAAGACAATTCCTGTGACTTAAGTCTGATAGTAGCTAAACACATTTTTTCCTGGTTTCCAAAATCTTCCTTTACTATGTTGCTATAAGTTCTCAGCATCATAAGTATTTTATTATTTTATTATGTTTTTTTTGCAACACTAGTGTTGTCCAGGGACTATTTCTGGCTCTGTGCTAAGTTGAGACCCACAGTGATGCTCTGGGAACTATATAGTGTCAGGAATTAAACATTCCTGACAGCAAGTGGCAAGTGGCAGCATATAAGGCAAGTGCCTTTTCTGATAAACCATCTCTCTAGCACAGTCTATAATGGTTTTAACAAGGCATTTGACCTTTAGCTAGAAATGGTATTTTATGTTTTGTTTGTTTGTTTGTTTTTTGTTGTTGTTATTTGCAGTCATACCCAGTGGTGCTCAGGGCTATTCTTAGCATGAAGCTTTGGGTTAATTTCTGACAGTGCCTGGAGCCCCATGAGACCATAGCAAATGGCTCTCATATGCAAAGGATGTCCTTTACACCATCTCTGGCTGCCAAAACAAAAATATGCTTTTAGTTTTCATTCCAGTATCTATAAACAGAAGCCGAAAACAAACAACAACCAAAAAATAAAAAAGAAAACAACCAATAAACATGGGCTGACGAGACAGTATAGCTAAGTACAGCTAAGACTTTGCATGTGGCTGACCGAAGTTTGATCCCCAACACGGTATATGGTTCTCTAAGCCCCATCGAGTGACCCCTGAGAGCACAGAATCAGGTAAGCCGGGAGAGCTGCTGGGTATGACCAAAAAACAGACTAACAAAACCAAAGCCAAAATATCCCCAAGGGGCCTCAGAGATAGTACAGTAAGACACTTGTCTTGCACATTAGCATCCTGAGTTCAGCGTTGGCATCCCATATGGTTCCCAGAGCACTGCTAGGAATGATCCAGAAACAACTCCTAGATGTGGCCCAAAAACCAAAATAATCAAAAATCCCTTAAATTAGTACCTTAAGAATTTAACTTTGAATTTGAAATGTAATTCTCAATTCTAAGTATTGGTATGAACCGATTAAAGCATAACATTTAATTGCAATACATGTATTTGCCATGAGTTCCCAAATTCTGTGAAATGTTACACTTAGATCATTGGACCTCAGGCTAAAAGATGGCTTAATGGTATAGTGCCTGTTTTGCAGGCCCAATACTAATGAGTTCAAGTTACAGCACTATTCCATATGCCAAAAGTGATCCCAGCTCAATAAACTGAACATTTTCCTATGTACCACAACCACACACTGAAACCAAGTGTGCAGAAACTACAACTAGAGTTTGTAACCCTTAGTGAGCACCACAGCCAATGAATGTGACTCCTCATCATAGCAACAATAGTAAAGGGAAGGGAAAGAAAAATTTTAAACTAAAATAAAGCAGCTACTTAAATACAGGTCCCAGGGAAGGTTTTGACTGGGTTTTTTTGTTTTTGTTTTTGGGTCACACCCGGCAGCACTTGGGGTTACTCTTGGCTCTTGGGGAGTATATGGGATGCCGGGATTCAAACCACCGACCTTCTGCATGAAAGGCAAAACGCCTTACCTCCGTACTATCTCTCCAGCCCCAGGTTTTGACTGTTAATTGAAGAAGTTTGAGAAAGAAGTGAACTATGGGGAAAAGAGAAGAGTCACATGGTGTAAATAAGATATGAAGAGGGAATACAAGTCCAGAGTAGTTAAGGGTTGCTGTTGGAAGACTCGAACTAGTGATCTTTCATTTAACTTGCATAAATTATATATATTCACCCCCTCTTATTTCTCATACACATATACACATGTACACAGACACGCATGTACACCTAAGGAAAGGTACCAATAGTTTGATACTATCAATTTCTTTCAAAATCAGGACACTTTTTGGAGGGTAGGCCTGGAGAGACCTAAGCAGTGCTCAGGAAGTGCGGGGTCCCAACTGGGCTAAAGTTTAATCTAAGTGCACATGGATGTGATGCTATTCAGGCTCTGCAGTGCAAGCCCTGCCTGCCGCCCTCCCTCCTCCCCCCCTCAGGCAACCACAGTGGTGCTGGAAGTCTCCAGGGATGCACCCAGCAATGCTTTGGGGGACCATCCAGTGCCAAAAATCAAACTTTGATTGGCCACATGCCAGGTATGTGTCCTAACTCATTTCCTGGCTCCAGGTCACATTTTATTGAATGCTGAATACGGATTGTTATACAGTCAGCACTCATTCTATCAAATAAATCACCTATGTGCCATAGAAGCTCTCTTATTAGTGATGATGCTCACATTCTATCAGGGAACTCACCAAACAATGCATTGGGCCAAAATTTAGTTCCACAAACAAGGGGATCTGGAACAGGAAATTGTTTAGCAACAGAAGTTATACCAGACACATCATGCCAGAAAGACATTTCTAGGCCTGCCCTTTACTTTCACTTCCTCTTCTCCTTCAGGAGAATTAAGAGACATCAGACAAGGATGGTTGGTGTTAGGGAAACGGAGTACTCCCTGACACTGCAGGACATGGTCTCCATGGTACTCCGAAACACTTTATTCTCTTAATAGTGTGATCTCTTACTTTCTATATAATCACCCTATAAGTACTCATTCTCGCTGACATGAGTAGAGTTTGGTGTCCAAGAATTCTACTGCAACTAAATATCTAGTAAAGCAGTCTCAACTCGTAAAGTGAAGACCACTTGTGTGACTTTCTGCAAAATATGCAAGAGAGACTGGGCCACTTATGTTTTCTTCTCATTAGGAAAAGAAATCAGTTAAGTGCCCAACTTATTCTGGAGAAAGAACAACAAAGAAAGCTGTAGGAAATCTGCTATAGAATGTGCTTAAAACAGCATTCTGCCCTGTAGGGACAATGTCAGTCTAGTTTTTCTGTAGAAACAAACATTTTGTTTTAAAGAATCCTTAGAAACTGTCCATTACATTATCTATGTACTGCCAAAACTCCTCAGAACTTAGCATCCAGTTAGAAGAAAAGCAGAATTCATCCCTCAGTCATGGACACACTGTTCTCATTAGCAATAGTTTAACCCAGTTCTTGGTGGCAGATTTGTGCTATTCCTGGAAACAGTGCCAAATGCCCAAACAAGCAAACAGTACCTGCCCTGTTACAGTTCACAAGGGTATGATTATTACGACCTGAATAATTTCTTTATAACAAGAGCAAGTTTGCATGAAAGAAAATAAGTTGTGTAAACAGTAAAACAAGTTTGGAAAGATTCTCCATATGCACAGAAAGTGTCCCAAGAACTTCAACTTTATTCACTAAACTCTGTTGCGAAGCATCTGTGTGCTAAGTTCTGTGCCAGCACTTTCACCTACTATCCCTCCATTTCAAATTCTCAAAGGTAATAACCAAAATCTAGGCCCCTGGAAAGTTTACACTAGTAGCAAAAAATATTTAAACCAATTTATTTTTAATTAAGAAAAAATTGGGTGTCCGGGAGATGGCATGGAGGTAAGGCGTTTGCCTTTCATGCAAAGGGTCATTGGTTCGAATCCCGGTGCCCCATATGGTCCCCCATGCCTGCCAGGAGCAATTTCTGAGCATGGAGCCAGGAGTAACCCCTGAGCACTGCCGGGTGTGACCCAAAAACCAAAACCAAAA
>PVKC010014040.1:0-22469 GCA_004027635.1 Crocidura indochinensis
CATCTGCAAAAAGTGAGAGCTTGACTTCTTCCTTTCCTATCTGGATTCCCTTGATATCTTTCTCTTGCCTAATCGCTATAGAGAGTACTTCCAATGCTATGTTGAATAGGAGTGGTGAGAGAAGTCAGCCTTGTCTTGTGCCAGAATTTAGAGGGAAGGCATTTAGTTTTTCTCCATTGAGGATAATATTTTCCATTGGCTTGTGGTAGATGGCCTTAACTATATTGAGAAAGGTTCCTTCCATTCCGATCTTGCTGAGAGTTTTGATTAAGAATGGGTGTTGAACCTTATCAAATGCTTTCTCTGCATCTATTGATATGTCATGTGATTTTTATTTTTCTTGTTGTTGATGTTGTGTATTATGTTGATAGATTTATGAATGTTAAAGCAGCCTTGCATTCCTGGGATGAAACCTACTTGATCATAGTGGATGATCTTTTTAATGAGGCATTGTATTCTACTTGCCAGAATTTTGTTGAGGATCTTTGCATCTGCATTCATCAGCAATATCCATTGATAAGATTTAAATGGTGAAAATAGAGACATATTGGCAGTAGAAAATATTTGGAAGCAAAATAATATAAGAAATGCTGGGTTTACCAAACATTTGTTCCGTAACATTACCAAGTATAAAATATATCATTGTGTGCATGTAAATCTATATCTGTGTGTATATAAAACTATGGTATTGCTCAAACATAATCTCTTTATAGATACATAAATACATATTTGAACAATTTCTACAGCAGAACTTTATGAGACTTAAAAAATCCCTGGAATGTACTTTAACAGAGCACTATGTAACATTGTTTCATTGAATACATATATTTTCGGTTTTTGTTTTCTGTAATTACCATTTCCATAATCATTCTTCAAGTGCAAAATTCACAATAAATTTGGAAGATTTTCAAATACATTTTCTTTAGTACTAAAAGAAACTCTTTTCTGATGTATGTCATGCATTTTATTTTCCAATCTATTTTTCAAAAATTTTTAATCTTTTGTCATCAAAGGAAAAATAACAAAAGAACATTTTTGTTTGCTTTGGAATTTAATTGAATGCTATAAGATTCCTTTGAAGAGTAATAAACGGGTTCTTGTGCAAAACAGAAAGAGGCATTCCTTTTTGAAGACACTTATTTCATCTGTTGAACATTCCTGCTATCTTCAGAAAAATTATCCTCTAAAATTATTCCTACCATTTTTGAGTCTCCAAGGTTGTAAAACAAATAACCCATAGACCTCAATACAATGACTGGGAAAATATTAAGGAAAAATTTTTAAAGCAGTATCCCTCCTAGACCACAGTCTCCTCAGATATAGTACTTATTCAAAACATCCAGATTTTAAATTTTGTCACTTTTATTTTTTAATAATTATCATTTACAAGACAACCTATATAGGGTTCCTAACATAACAAGGAACCCATTGATAAGACAGCCCTTTACTTAATTTTAATATGATATGATCTTATTTTTTACAAACACTATTTCTTAAGAGTTTAGTAATAGGAGGCTAAATCTTAATAGTTGCTTTCTTTGATGGTTTCCTTTAATGAGGTCCTGAGGCTTATGCTAATTTATATTTTCCCATGTGTCTTCTACCTATGCTCAATTCGACTATGTGCACTTCTGAAAATATATGTCAACTTGATTATGGAGAACTTTAGCCAGGTAGAAGCATAAAAATAAGTTTGAAATTATTTCATAACTCATGCAGATTCATTGCTGAAGTTAGCTGGAATTCACCTGATTAAATAAATATAGAATCTGGGGTCGGAGAGATAGCACAGCGGTAAGGCCTTAGACTCAGAGTGGTGGTGGTTTGAAATCCAGCATCCCATATGGTCCCCCGAGCCTGCCAGGAGCGATTTCTGAGCATAGAGCCCGGAGTAACCCCTGAGCACTGCCGGGTGTGACCCAAAAACCAAAAACATAAAATATATATATAGAATCTGAAAAAGTCATTAGCTTTATTCCAGGCACAGTTGGTCTAATTTCTGAAATGTTTTCTGCCATGGAGCCGAAGAGATAGCATGGAAGTAGTGCATTTGCCTTGCATGCAGAAGGACAGTGGTTCAAATCCTGGCATCCCATATGACTCCCCGAATCTGCCAGAAGCGATTTCTGAGCATAGAGCCAGGAGTAACCCCTGAACAATGCTAGATGTGACCCAAAACAAAACAATCAAGTGTTTTCTGCCAGAATTAAGTGGCATAAATATTTTTGAAGAATGTGAGAACATTCTACCTCACAGTAATTTTTGTGTGTTTTAACTTGAGTTGTTTATATGTGAAATGTTGCTATTTGTGACTTTTTTCTATTCCCTTCTGTTATATTATAATGTTCTTAGATGACTGTTTTTATCTTTCTTCATCGAAATCTGATATGCTGGGGTTTTATTAGGTCATACTCCTGGCTCTGTGCTCAGAGTGATATTTTGGGAACTGATTTAATGCATGTTGAACAGACTGCTGATAGAGCAACAGTTCAGTATAAAGTTTTACTTTTGAGGGCAATGACTCTGATACCAAAATCTCACAAATCCGAGAAAAAAAATCCCTGTCGATTTTTCTATTTCAGTCTGTATCTTTAAGTCCCTTTTATAGTATAAATGTCACCCAGTGTAATATTGTTTTAAGATATTTGATATTAATATTGAATGATTACTATAGATTATATTTGACAAAAAAGAACATTGTAAAAATAAAATAAAATTCATTAAAGTCGTTGGTGTATTTTACTTAGTTTTGGAAATGTAAATATAATACCTACTGATAGCTAGTATAGTTATACTATACTAAACTATAATAGTTTAGTATAATGCCTACTAAGTAACTTAAAGTAAATCTGAAGACTAGAGATGTAAAAATGATAGAGTTAAAATAAAAGGATACTTAAAATTCAATCATTTTAAAGAACTTTTGAAAATTCTTCAGTTGTAGAATTATCAATAAAATGTACCCAAATGTCATGCTGTCATCTGGTCTCTTCTCAAGGTATTGAAAATTGGGTTTCTTTGTTGCAAAACAAATCGTTGCTTATTTAAAATAGAATTGGATTAAAAATAACTAAGTCCTTCACCTTCTCCTTCTTATCATTTGTATGGAATCTCTTTGATGATTTGTGTTTAAGACAGATATTGATTTCTCTTTTCCTTTGCCCTATAATTCTATTCTATTTTCAGTCAAGTGGGATCACATGAGCTCAGCACAGGACAAAGTGACTTATGTTAAAGAATGCAAACCCGAAACATCTACAAAGAACCTATTATTTTCTGGAACGTGTGTTAGTTACCTTTATATTTTATTTTATTTTATTCATTTATTTTCGTTTCTGAGTCACACCTTGCAGCGCTCAGGGGTTACTCCTGACTCTATGCTCAGAAATCGCTCCTGGTAGGCTCAGGGAACCATATGGGATGCCGGGATTTGAACCACCGACCTTCTGCATGAAAGGCAAACACCTTTCCTCCATACTATCTCTCCAGCTCCTATATTTAAAAATTTTATATGGTGTCATTGCTTTTGCCACATTTGCATACATCCTGACATGTCTCATTTGCATATTCCAATACCAATACTTTATTACCTCTAGCCTGTCAATCCCACTTAGAAGAAAGATTTACACCTCTCTGCAGACAATCAAGGTTGAATATACAGATACCTTTTATTTTTATATATTTTATATTTTCATGAGGTTCATGGGTTTCAAAGTGTCTTAAAATTCCATTTTATCTTGCTCTCTTGCTTCACGTTTTTACATTCCTAATTGCTGGCATTAGAACTATTTAAGCAATACAAAGACAATGCCCATGAATAGTCTTGTCAGCTTTCACAGAATATAAGGTCAGCTTTGAAATATTTGACTCTTTATTAGTTCCTTGATTTGACATCATTCATAGTGGGTTCTGTGTTCTTGCATGAACCTTGAAGAATATACTCGGATTTGTTTTTCCTTAGATGAGCTAGCAACAGTTAATAGGCAAACACTTAAATGTTTGTATTCTGAGTACCTCCAGAGTAACATAAGACCACCGGGAGTCAAAACTCTTTCTTTTTGGTTTTATGCACACAATTCGCAGAGCTTACTCAGGATTCTGCACTCAGGAATCACTCTGGTGTAACTGGGGCTGGTGGTTGGCCATCTGGGGTTCTGGGGATCAAACCCAGGTGAGTCACATGTAAGACAAGTGTTCTACCCTCTGTACTATCACTCATCAACGTGTACTTGTACCTGACCCAAACAAAGAATTCAATATATGTTGACTGAATAACTTTTTTTCACTATTTCACATTTATTTCACTGTTCTGTGCTGTTTTGTATTTTGTACTGTTTTGGTTCATTAGTGTATAAACATATGAAGACAGGCATAATGAGGGGTAAGAAAAATTGTATAAATGTGACTCAGAAACATTACCATAAGGAAAACTACCAGGAAGTGGAAGTGCAGGAAAATACCCATTTTTCTCTATGAACAGATTAAATAATAAAGAGTCCAATCTTGTATATTACCAGGTGATTGGTGACAGATTGAGAAGGTTATTCTCAATGTACAACTTGAAGATTTTGTGTATTGCTGAACACTAATCAACACTAGTTTACAGTCAATGATTGAAATTGCTGGAAAGGGAATGGAGCCTGTCAATTACATAGTTATGTTTCACTTTAAAAGTGCTATATTGGTGCAAATAGACATTTGGCAGGAAAGTTGAACAAGAAACAAAATAATCCATTGTAGAACTCTTCGGTTCTGCCTGAAATTTGTTTTTGTGAGATAAATTTCTCAAAAAGGCAATGGTGTTATTAATTAAAAAAGGAAGAAGCAACTGAGGTGGGATGGTGCTAAACCCAAGTTGTTAAATGAGTTTTAGCTCTTGTACAAGAAACTTCCCCAGTGGTTATCTAAGCTGTCACCATTTTAGTGTATGTGATGAAATGTGCTCCAATATTTGTGTTAGTTTTGGCAAAGAAATGAACTAATTTTAATTTTCAACTCCAAGATCTTTCCAACATCCAGAAACTTTGTAGCTAAACTTCTAAGTCAGCTGCATTGTCAATGATTGCATTAATAATATTGTTTGGGGGGAGAGCTGCATTCCTGATGTAAATGGGAAAAGGAAAACTTAGAAAACTCTACTTAAAATTTTCCAATCTGTCAAAAGTTATCCTTCCTAGAAGGTCATGAAAAGAGTCATAAAAATGTGCTGTTCTGTGGCCTAGCTGACTGAAAAATTAAATTACTTCCTTCCACTTGTGCCAAAATAAATATTATTAAAATCCTATCCTACAGCTGCAAATGAGAATCAAAGGTACATGAAATATGGTGCTTATTTGTACACGTGCATCTTGCTCATCATAAAAACATTAAATGGGATAACATTTAACATATTTTTGCCCTTTTTGGAACTAGCTTTCTCACATATATCTTCTCACTCCTATCATATACAATAGTATTAACTATGCTAAAAAAGAAGTCCTTCCTAGTAACTTATTATAAATGATTTTTCTTCTCATTAATAAAATGAATTGTCCTAAATAAAAACGTCTCAGAGAAATTTATTGTAAATGAATATTTCTTCAAAGACAAAATTTCAAGTTTTAAAAATAAATACACTGAGGTTAAAAGAAATCTTGCTGGTTAGGGAATTAGTAAGGACATTATAAGTTTTTTCTTATAATTGTTTTAAAAATCATGTAGAAAAGGAGAAAAATCCATTGATAACCAAGTGAGAAAGGGATACCATTTAGATATATTTCAAGTGAGGAATTAAAGAGTACAAAGGAAAAAGTCCCAATTAACATATTACTAGTTTAAGTGATATTTGAATGACTTGATTTCAAAAGTATATTTTAAATCTAATTGGAAAAGACTTTTGAACTTGTAATAGAGTTACCTTTGCAGCCATGATGACATATCTTTTCAAAAAAGTAAAAACTAAGGAAAAATGTATAATTTTTTTTGTAGTTGTTGTTTTGTTTTGTTTTATTACTGCAATTCTCAGAATTATGCCAGAACTTGCATTTGCCAATAGAGGGCAATAGTCAAACTAAGATAGACTGACAGCATCTATCATTTTTGCTGCTTCTAACGGAGGTAAAAGAATACATCGAATCCTCATCTGCTTTTATGGATATTGCTGGGTAATTGCAGTGTAATTATGGCACACAACAGCTTCAGAAAATTATCTTCCAAGAAAACAGCTGGCTCTCTTTAACAAACTGAGATGAAATCTCAACAATTAAAAATATATATCCAAAGGAAAAATTTCAGAAATATATACTGATAATACAAGCCACAAAAATAAAATAGCATAAAAATGTTTAGTGGATAGATTATCTACTCACAAAAAAAAGACTAAACAGGAAAATTATTAAGACAGAATATACTTCTGTTATGTTATTTAAGCCACAGTACAAAAACTTTTGGATTTTAAAAGTATTTTCATATTTTTCTTTTTTATTTATTAGTATACTTATAAAAACTTAGTTTTTATTTACTAGTATACTTATATAAACTTCATATTTGAGATGCATATACACAATGCATCCAAATATATCTAAAGCATGATGTTGATAGAAATAGTACTCCTGAAAAAACACAAAATTAGAAAAAATGATATTTTAATGCTACATTTTTAGCTAATAAATTCTTAGCTATGCAAGTAACCTAACACATCGTTGTTTTATGAGTACGAAATCCACGTACAAAATAGAAGGCACTAAATAGGTCACTAAAAGCCACAAATTCTTTTTGACAACTGACTTCTTTCAGTGTTAAGTTAGTGCTTTAAAATAGCCTAAAGATGACTAATTTGACTGGAAAGATAGGACACTGAATAGGTTTTTTGCCTTGCATACAGTCACCCCAGGATTAATCCATAGCATCTCAAATGGCCCACTGAGAGTGGCGAGGAATAATTCCTGAGTACAGAGTGACCCCTGGCCATCAATGGTGTCACCCCAAAGAAAACAAAATTTAAATACAAATAACTACTTTTAACTTGTAAAAACTGTAAATATAAATATTTCACTTACTTTATCCTTCACTTAAATTACACATTTACAGATGTTGAATTATATTTAAAATCTAACATATTCATGAAAAATAGGAGTTAGTGTTCTCTTAATTTACTATAAGTGAAGTGTAACTATCATAGCATGGCAAGCAAGGATCCTCAAATTTGTAAGTGTTGTAATTAACATTAATTGAGGATGCGATTAAAAATGGACATTATGTGTTTAACATTTAAACAACTGAAAGCAAATATGAAGTTATATGTATTATAACATTTCTATAAACCAAATATAAATAATTCCAGATCATTTTGTTTGGATACATATAAAACATAAAGGTAGAAAAAATTGTCCTAAGTATTTATGTATTTTTGATTATCACTAAATTTAATATCTAGTGATAATACTCTGCCAGTGCTAAAAATATGGATCATTCTCATTAGTTTTCCAAAACATGTTAGTTCCCAATCTGGTACCATCCTAATATTACTGAATCACAAATTCTGGAATTTGGCTCTGAAGATGTGTGACTAGACTACTAGGTACTTACGACAAAATACTGATATTAGGGGCCAGAGAGGTAGCATGGAGGTAAGGCGGTTGCCTTGCATGCAGAAGGACAATGGTTCGAATCCCCACATCCCATATGGTCCCCTGAGCCTACAGGGGGCGATTTCTGAGAGCAGAGAGCCAAAAGTAACCCCTCAGCACTGCTGGGTATGACCCCCCAAAAATCTATATATACTGATATTAAAGATCTATCTTATTTTTTCTGTTGTTCTTGTTACTATATAAAGTGGTCACATCCATTTTTCTTAAGAGATGCATAATCACAAAATTATTTATCAGGAACTGAGAGCAGGTTGTTGCATTTTAATAATAATTTATTTATTTAAGTACCACATTACCAACATGCTTTTGTTGGGTTACAGACATAAAATGTACTTGCCCCTTAACAAGTAAGGTGGCAACCTTACTGCCACCAATGCCCAGGCTCTTCCTTCTCCCAATCCCCCTGTCTGTTGTAGAGATAAGGTTTCTATTTCTCTCACTCACTACCATTATCATGATAGTTCTTAGTGTAGTTATTTCTCTAACTGTACTTATCACTCTTTGTGGTAAGCTTCATATCACGCAATGGTCCTCCCTAGCCCTCTTCTCTATTGTCTCTGGGTATTATTACCATACTGCCTTTTATTTTTCTTAATTCCCAAGGATGAGTGAGATTATTCTGTGCATATCTTTCTTCCTCTGACATACTTCACTCAGCATAACAATTTCCATGTCCACCCATGTATTAAAAAATTTCCTGATTTCATTTTTCCTAACAGCTGCATAATATTTCATTTTGTATATATTCTAGTTTCCTTAGCCACTTTAGATGTTATTGGAAATCTGGGTTGTTTCCAGATTCTGGCTATTGTAAACAAAACTGCAATAAATATAAATTTGCAGAGGGCCTATATATTGTTTTTTCATAAATTTTAGGGTATATTCCTAGGAGTGATATTGCTGGATCATATGGGAGCTCAATTTCCAGTATTATGAGGAACATCTGTTTTGTTTTCCTGAAAGGCTGTACTAGAGGGCATTCCAACTAGCAGTGAATAAGAGTTCCTTTTTCTCCACATCTCTTTCAGCACTGATTGTTCTTGTTCTTTTTGATGTGCGCTGGTCTCTGTGGTGTGAGTTGGTAGCTCATTGATGTTTTGATTTGCATCTCCCTGAGGATTAGTGATGTGGAGCATATTTTCATGTGCCTTTTGACCAACTGTATTTCTTCTTTGAGGAAGTGTCTATTCCATTCTTCTCATATTTTGATGGGGTTAGATTTTCTTTTCTTGTTAAGTTCTGTCTGTACTTTATATATCTCATATATGAGCCCCTTAATTGATGGGTATTGGGTGAACAGTTTCTCTCATTCTGTAGATGTCCTTTATGTTATAGTCACTATTTCTTTTGAGATGTTGAAGCTTCTCAATTTAATATAGTCCTATTTGTTTATAGTTGCTTCCACTTGTTTGGAAAGTGATGTTTACTCCTTCAGTCACAATGTCATGGAGTGTTTTACCTATGTGTTTTTCTATGTAACATACTTTCTGGGTCTGATATCAAGGTCTTTAATCCATTTGGAATTGTCCTTTGTGCCTGGAGTTAGATGGAGGTCCGAGTTTGCTTTTCTGCATGTGGCTGACCAGTTATCCCAACAGAACTTGTTGAAGAGACATTTCTTGCTCCTTTTGAGTTTCCTGCCTTTTATTACAAATTAATTAATTGTATGTGTGGGGGTCATTCTCTGAATAATCAAGTCTATTACTTTGATCTGAAGATATGTCTTTATTCTAATACCTACTGTTTTAATGTACCATTTAAAGTTGGGGAAATTGATGCCTCGCCATCTTTTATCTAAGGGTTGCTTTAGTTATTTGTGGAGGTTTATTGTTCAAAATGAATTTCAAAAATGTATGAGCCACTTCTTTGGAGGATGTCATGGGTATCACTGGAGGATTTGGATTAAATCTGTACAGTGCTTTTGGGAGTATTGCTATTTTGATGATGTTGATTCTCCGAATCTATGAACAGGGTATGTGTCACCATTTCCTTAGATTAATATTTAATGCACATTTTGTCTCTATCATTATTTTGTATAAGAAGGCTACCCATTTTTGCATGTTTTTGTTGCCTTCCACCTTACTATAGGAAACTATTTTTTCTAGAAGCTACTTGGTAGAGTCTTTACACATTTTTAAATATAGAATCATATACGCAAAAATAAGTCCTTCACTTCTATCTGAACTCCAATTATTTTTATCTTGTTTCTGTTGAGTTTATCACAGATATCTATTTTCATCTGTTCACATACTTTAAGGATTTTTTCCATTGTCTGATAATTTGTTTTAAGGCTCTTTTCACTTCTTTTGTTGTATGGAGTTGTTATGTATCTCATTTTCCAGCTAACTGATTCGATCCTCAGCTGCTGTTAACTCTGTCAGAGAGGCTTTCCAGTGAGGTTTTCATTTTGCCTACCAAGTTTTTCAGTCCTGGTACTTCAGTTTGGGGTTTTCTCATTTCTATTTTCATATCTTCTTGATTCTTATTGTGGTTCTTTTCGTTTGTTCCATGGGACACACCTGGTAGTGTTCAGGGGTTATTCCTGACTCTGTGCTCAGAAATCACTCCTGGCAGGCTCAGGAACCACATGGGATGCTGGGGGTCAAGCTCAGCATCCGTCCTGGGTCTGCTGCATGCAAGGAAAACACCCTATCTCTGTGCTATCTCTCTAGCCCCATAGTAGACTATTTTTAATTTATTTAAATACCTTGGCTACAAATTGTTTATAATGAACTTGACTCATACAATTCACACCACCCTTCTTTGGTACATATTTCCAGTGCACATTTCCTAGCATCAACGTTGCAGTATCCCTTCCACCTTTCCTTCTTCTTGCCTCTGGGAAGTCCTTTTACCTCTCTCTAGTTCTAACTTTTCTTTTTATGTCTTTCAAGATACTGTGTTTTTCACTACTGTTAGAGAAGCAGTACCATGAAAATCACTTTTTACACTTTCAGTACTCAATTTTTGTCCAGAATAATTAGTTCCTTCCAACTATCATAGCCACTGAATTCTTTTCTACCTTACCTATACTCTCTGCTCTTTGTGCAAGCGTCCTACTATGAAATGCTCCTCCTGATCTTCATCTCTATTGTCTCTAGATATAATTACTATACTATCTTTTACATTTTTATATCCCCAAAATGAGTGTGAGTATTCTATGTCTATCACAATCCCTCTGACTCCTTTTACTCAGCATAATATTCTCCATTTCCATCCATGTGTAAAAAAAATTTGACTTCATTTTTTTCCTAATATCTGCTTAATATTCCATTGTGCAGATGTACCACAGTTTCTTTAGCCACACATATGTTTTTGGGCAATTTGAACAATTCCAGATTCTGGCAATTATAAATGTGCTGTGATGAACATAGACGTGGAGAAGGCATTATTGTATTATGTTTTTGATTTCTTAAGGTATATCCATAGGAATGTTATTGCTATATGATATGGAAGCTCAATTTCTAGGGTTTTTCTGAGGAATATCCACATTCCTTTCCAAAAAGGCTGGACTAAATTACCTTCCCACCAGAAGCATAATACCACTCCATATCCATTTATGTATAAGCAGATTTCATGACTTCATGTACATTCAGAATATTCAAGTCAATTCCATTGATCAAAGGGTTTGTGTTTATTCCAGTACATGCTGTTTTAATGACTACTGCTTTATAGTAAATTTAAAGTTGGGGAAAGTGATGCCTCTTAGCTTTTTGCCAAGTATATCTTTTGCTATTCAAGAATGATTATTGTTTCATATCAATTTCAGGGGCATTTGGTAAATTATTTTGTTACAATAATTTTAAATTTACAATATGTACATACAAATTTCACATCATGATCACGTCTAAAAAGTGTCCATGAGTCTCCAATATTATTTTTGTTTCACCTCTGTTGAATATTTCATTTAATCACACAATAAACAAGAGAAGTGAGAACTTAAAAGGATAAAAACGGTATGTTAAATATCAAATGTGATTTTTTTAATAATGAACTTGATATCAAATCCAAATTTTGAACTTCTATATTCAATAGTAATGATAATAATGATAAATGTTTAACTAGAAATAGACACTTAAGCAAGTCAATTATTTTTGCAGTGACATAGTTCCAAGCATATTTCCTTATTGTTGGGAGAGTAAAAGATGATTGTTCAATGAAACATCTTCCTCTTTTATGCTTGACTATTTTTCTCTTCTAATATTTCCTTCATTATATCCACTCAAAGTGTGAAACTAAAGGACTTTACAGACTTTCTTGGTTATTAATATAAACTTCTGAAATAACTAGAGTCATTTTGCTTCTAGATGGTTGTCTGTCTTTTTGCTATATATATGTATATATATACATATATATGTATATATATATATATATATATATATATATAAACTCAAGTGTTGTTGTTTTTCTTTCTTTAGTTCTTGCAATCTTTTTATTTGCACAGCTTAACACAGCACTTGGCAAATAATAGATGTCCAACTTTGGTGTCAAACAAATAAAAGAAAAATGAACTTGGAGATCAAAAGCCAGTTTTTCTCACTCTGTAATTAAAATTAATGCTACTGACATTAGATTTATACATTTTCACTTTTGGGTCACATCCAGTGGCACTCAGATCTTACTCCTAGAGCTGTGTGTTTAAGGAAACATATGCAATGATGGCTATCTAATCAGGGTCAGTCACATGAAAATCAAGTACCTTAATTTCTGTGCCATCTCTTAAGATCCTTTCTATAATTTTTAAGTTAGGTATATTATCTATAAATTATGCTAAAACTAATTATAATTGTTTTTGTTTCTAACTTTCAAGTTACAGACTTTTAGGTATGGTTTTAAACTAGTTTTCTGGATATTATATGATTCCATTGTGTCTTTTACTTTGATTTCCAATATATCAGAATGTCCATACTCACAATATGGCTACAAAATCTAAAGATTCAGATCTTAGCATAAGATTATTAGCATAAGCTAATATTGCCTAACTCAGAGCCAGCTGAAAGCATCTTCATCAAAATGCATTCATTATCTTCATAAATGTGCAACACGTCCCAATGAGCAAAATACCCTTTGTCACCTTGATAGTTTGTTGGCAGTTAAATATTCTTGATATTACAATTTGTATTAACAAATCCATAAACTTTTTTACCTTCCAATTTAGAGACGTGTCTCAACAGAAATAAAGTTACCTCACATGTTATATACCTCCACGTTATATCCCTATTAGTGCTCAGATATCCACGATCACTCTAAATTTAAATTCAAAACATTTTAAGATGAAAATTATGCTTTAGACACAGGAAAGAGGATATTTCCCCTGCATGCAGCTGACCTAGGTTTGATCCATGGCATCCCCAAGCCTGGCAGATAATTTCTGAGTGCACGGCAGAGTAGCCCCTAGGTTCTACCTGGTGTGACCCCCACTAATCTATTATGATAATGATATGATATGATATATGATATACATGATATGATATCATAATATATATGATATCATATCATAAAATCACCACTAATAATAATGATTTATACAATTTAACATTAGATGGATATTTTTTTAACTCCAGAGAAGTACATTGTATAGTTCTTATCATCTAATACCTACAGAAAAAACACTGTGTAATCGCATGCAGTCATGGAAAGCTTGAGAAATCTAGCATTACTTAATTTTAAGTGTAAAAAGTATGGTATTTCCATAGATTCTTTTTGGGGAATCTTATTATCGGCTATATATGTCAAAGAAATATTAATAGTGTGGCCATCTAAATAATTAACCCAATACCAAAGTTGTTCCTCTCCATCATGATGACCATTTCACCTTGGATAGAGCAGTCTTCCATTAATTATAAGGTCTAAGATCTTGGAAGAAATCTTCATAGACGTTAGAATATTAACCTTAACACACAATTAGATTTGTTTAAATTTCAAAGAAAGACATAAATAGCATGATGATCTCTCAATGTACCATTTTCCAACAACAGCAAAATGCATCTAGACTGTGACTAAGTTTCTGGTACTCCATGGAATCAGACATCATACTTGTTAAATTTAAATAAACTGTTTTATAATAAGGCAATAAACAAGAATCTAATTTTGTTTAATTAATATAAGGATTTTAATAAGTATGTTATTTATTAAGATCACCATGTGTATGATCAAATACTTCTCTAAAGGTTGTAGAGTATTACAGAGACAAAGAGATAATACAGTGGGTATGTCACTTGTCAGAATCTCTTACAGTACTCTGATTCCCTCCAGGAGTGATCTTTAAGTACAGAGTCAAGAACAATTCCTAAGTATCACTAGGTAGATGTAACGTAAAAAAAATAAACAAATGGTTGTAAGTTTGCTGAACATTTAAATAAGTTTAATCCCTGAGTATCTGAATAGCAAATGAGAGTTCATTTAAGAAAATGTACTATAAAAAGATAATAAAATATAAACATATTAAAACATGAATATGCTAGGCTATTTTAACATAAAACTGTGATATCAGAAATAGAAAAATGGAAAATATTCAACTACAACATTTTATTAACATTTGATGGAACAAAAATATATGTTTATGTGTTCTGATTTGTTTTATAATCCAGGAAAGAAATGATGAAAGATTTCTGAGAAGCAAGTAAGCATTGCTCTAACCTTACATATCCTTTCTGAGAATGCAAGTTAACAGAAATATTAAGTGAATAAATATTTTATCTTGTCTAGGGAATAAAATAATTAAGTAGAATGATGCCATGTGATAAAAGTACTTGGAATAATATCCAATAATACTTAATAACACATGAGGGAATATAGGCAAATGGTTTAATTGAACAGAAAAAAATGGTATCAAAGTTCAAAGTTCTAGAATGTCTAAACCAAAGTCAACTTTTAATGATATTAAAGCAGTCAAACCACTTTTATCAATCAATTTTGTGTGGTTGGTAGATGATGTACTAGAAGAAATACATCTATAATGTGCTAGAGAGCACATTCTAAGTACTATTAGAAATATATTCAAAGTGATATTCCAAACAACTATTTTTTCCCAAACAACTTTTGACTGGCAATTCAATATTAAAAGAAGAAATTATTAGTACCTGGACTTACTTAATTTGTATTCAATTAATAATAAGACAAACTTGGATTTCTAAAGCTGAAGGTATTCTTCAATTATTGAATTACAAAGTTCTTTCTGAGGCTCATTGCCTTGTAATAGGGACCCACAAGTTTAATCTCTATTACTACCTACATGTCCAGAGGACATGATCCTGACATCACTGTGAAGTGCACAATCTCTGATGCACCACAAGTAACTTGACCTTTCCTTTGGCGAGTTCCAATTTTCCAATATAAAGAGTACTGCTTCAGATATATCAACCAATTTAAAATTGGTATTTGTTTTGAGATACACCTTGTAGTGTTTAATCCTCATTTTTGACTCTTGCACTCAGAAATCCCTCCTGGTGATACTGGGGTTACTAGGTTACTTAGGTTACTAGGGTTATAACTGAAGTCTGCCATGTGTAAGGCAAGTGCCTACACACTGTACTATTGCACAGACCCCCAAATTCTTTTTATTCTCTTAACTACCATGATATATCTGACCATAAAAGATATATACTTATTGTCCTCCTCTCTTTAAAGTTAAGACTTGATGGTTATTATGCATATTTAAGAAATGACTTATTAAGCTTTTAATTTCCAATAGTCACTGGTCATAAGATATAATTATTCTATAGTAAATAGTGAAAATGTATGGATATGATAAATAATAAATGGATATGTTAAATATGTGCTTTATTTTAAAATTATATATATATATATACATAGCCTGTACAATCAAAGAGAAATGTGAGGGGCTGGAGAGATAGCATGGAGGTAAGGCATTTGTCTTTCATGCAGAAGGACAGTGGTTTGAATCCTGGCATCCCATATGGTCCCCTGTGCCTGCCAGGGGCGACTCCTGAGCATAGAGCCAGGAGTAACCCCTGAGTGCTGCCAGGTCTGACCCAAAAACCAAAAAAAAAGAAAAAAGAAAAAAAAGTGAGCATAATTAATTCCTAGAATGCTTTATTAATCTGGAATCCTATCAATATTTTTTTCAATTTAAGATACCATTATTTACAACATTATTGGTAATAGATTCTCTGGCATAATCATTCCAATACCATTCCCTCAACCAGAGTGTTTGCTTCCTTCCATACTTACTCCAAGGTTCCATCCCATCTACCTCTCATCCTCAGCCTTTTGTTTCTCAATTTTGTAGGCCAGTAATTAGTTTCCTTCGTCCATTGTGACAGATTATTCTTTATCTACTCCCTTTGAAACTTTCCTTCTTCTTCATTCAGTATGATACCTTCTAGGTCCATACATGCAGCAGAAAATTTGCTGAATTTATTTTTCTTAAAGTAAAATAGCATTCCATGCTGGACATAAATAACAGTTATTATATATCCACAATGAATTCTTTTTACATTTAAGTAGAAGGAGAAATGCAGCTTTGTCTAAATATTTTGCAGTTTTGGCCTAAATCAGGTAGGTATCCTGTATAATGAAATAGTATTTAAAGAAACATTATTATAGTATTAACACTAATTGCACATAAAGTATATTAAAATAAATAAAATCTCAAATTAGTTCCTTTTTTATATAAGTGGGATCTATGTATGATCTTATAATTCATATAAAGTTACTTCTGAATTTAATTCAACCAAGTATTTTTATTTTATGTGCTCTGTCTGATGTTTGATTTTGATCTATAACTAATTAAAGTTTCCAATAATCTACTCTTTTTTCTAACTACTCTTTTTCTTTTCCAAATGTTCACAGTATTATCTCTTTGGGATATCAAACTGGCTACCTTTTAAATGTTATTTAATATTGCTTATTTCTACCAAAAACAAAGTAAGAGAGGGACATGTTTGATAATTATTGTTCCTTTTTTTTATAACATAGTAGTAAATCAGTTTTAAAACTTATTTCAAGACCAAGATATTATATGACACTTGATAAATTATACAAAGAAAATCTGGTATTCCAGTAATTTAAAATATTCTTGGCGGGCTATTTTTTTTCTCAGTTCTAATACTTGACTTCCTTTTTTTTAATAATAATTTTTATTTTGATCAAAGTGGGTTACATATCTTTTACAGTAATATTTTAAGTACATATTAATATTGAATCAGGGGAATTCCCACTACCAAAGTTGTTCTTCCTCCACCCCTAATTTTAACATGTAAAGCAAGCTCTTGTTGACAATATTATTTTAGGTACATGTTAACTTGATATCAGGGGGATTCCCATCACCAAATTGTTCTCCCTACACCTCTGTTCCCATACTACTACCCATATCTTGTTCCCTCATCCCCAGGCCTGCCAGAGTGCGCGGTCTCCTCCGTACCTAACTTGCTACTTAGTGGTCTTACACCTGTCTGGTCTTGGAAGCTCCCTTATTTCCTCCTGTAACTGGGAGTCGGGACTACATAGATCAAGTTACATGGTTTTGCTTGAAGAAGGGAAAAGTAATACACTGTGATAAAAATCAATTACGCTGAAAATGGGCGGGGTTCTTCTAGAGGCTCTTGTCCTCGGTTTGAGAGATGAAGGGGAAAACGGTGAATAACTCCAGAGTCCAAAAAGAAGAGTCAAATAAGATAAAATATCAGTGAGCATTCCAACAATAAAGGTAAGCACCACATAATAGCCATGATCTTGAGATTAAAAACATGGCAGAGCACATAAAGAAAGAAGAGAAAGGAAGAATATATATAAATATATATATTATACATATATTATTATATATTATATATATATATAAATGGAGGCAACAACTCCAATAACCACACTAAAACAAAGAAATTGACAAAAACTAGATAGATAACTTTTAAAAAAGGGAGAAAAATTATTATGTGCTTTTTTTCCCTTCCCTCCTGCACAGGCACAGTAAATATTGGGGTCATTCGAAGAGGAATTCCCTTGGCCTAAGAGATACAGGTTTTCTCCACCCTTAGAGTATATTGTCATGGGATTAACTATAGACTTCGTACAGGTTCGTTTATTCTCCCCCTGGTGCTTTTGTGCTGTTTGGAAGACTTTTGCTCTTTTGGTCCATCCTGGTTGATAAAATCAGACCTCCGTATCTACAGATCTCAGTATCTACACAAGTCAAGGGGTGGATCTTAGGATGAAGTCTTTGTGGTTATAGAAGTTCTGCTCCCTCAGTGTCATTTTAATCCGTCTTCTTGGTTGGTGGTTTTGGTCTTTGCATTGATCCTAGGATGTTTCCAGAAGACCCATTCTGTTGCAATTGTCCCAGACAGACCTTTGGAAGTGGAGATCATGGTTGTTGTGCAGGCCATAGCTCAAATTCTAGACTATGGCTTTTTATTGGTTACAGAATACATACAGTCTGGTCATGATTCTATCAGTCAGTCATCTGCAGATTGCAATCTTGGCTTTTGGACAGACCAAGGGTGACTAGTCTTCTGATTTTGTCTTATTGTTAGCTGGTGGGGTAGGATAACCTGGTCTTAGGTCAAGTTGTTCCCATTTTCCTCATTGTCAGGATATCCTATTAGAGCTGGCACTTGATGGTGTCCCAGCAGTATTAAAGATGTCCCAGATGGGATTTGTTTCCTGTAGCTGGCGTGAAGAACTGTGTCATTTCTATGTCTGGGATCCAGGGTTCAAGGCTGGACGGATGATGTCTAACACCTGGGGTCTAAGTTGGGTCCACATGATATATATTTTCAGGGTGAGAGATGTCCCTGGTATTGTAAATAAGTATGAGATCTTATCCCTAGTAGATGAGAGTTCATTTTTATACGTAAGATTTCCCCTTTTTTTTAGTGTGTCTTTGCGGGGGGAATGGTGCTATATTATTGTCATTGCATTTGGGGGTGGAAAGAGAAGCAAACAGAATAGGTCACATTCCCCAAAAATATAAAAAATAGAAATAAAACTATATGTGCTCACATAAATATATAAAAATTATAAAATAGCAAGGTAATTGAAGGAACAAAATGATGCAAAAATATCTTACATTTGGGGGAAAAGCAGGTAAAGAGGTACTGTGTACAGGTCTATTACTTATGATGGAAGTATAGGTTTCCCCATTGACTTTTGGGATTTTCTTGTGGTGTGCCTTTACATCATGCACCCTTACCTTCTTCAGTTTGGTAAGAGAATCGCGGCAGGAAGGCAGTGGGAAGAGTTCTTGCTTTGGGGGTACTTTTAGAGCTAAGTCCATTTTCAAGTTCCAGTCCATATTAGGAAGAGTTGGTAAGGAGGGATGCACAGCATGAGTCAGCAGGGGAGATGGTTGGCTCTTCTTGCCAGGGATGAGGTGTGGGTTTGACTGGGTGTCCCTTCACTTGGGTTCTGGGTACTGGTTCATTGGGGTAGAAGGTCAGTCTTGATGCCTAATGGATTAAGAACTGAGGGTGAAGATTTTTAATAAGATGGGAAATCTGGATGTGGTTGAGGGGTGCAGGGATAGTCGGATACCCAAAGGGGGAAAGGGGAAAGTATATAGGAGGGGCAGGAAAGAATAAAAGATAAAATGCATTAAAAGGAAAAGGAGAAGAGAAAAAAAGAGAAAAGTAGTGAGAAGAGAGGAGACAGGAGCAAGGGAATTCTAGTTTGCTTGAATGTGTTCAATGCGTAGGGCCTGTAGTATCAGCCTGTAGGTTACTGTTGCTACTTCGGTGGCCTGGCTTGTCGCGTGCTTCAAGTCCTAAAAGAAGGTATAACCTGGAGATAAAGTGTATGTTACAGAGATTTCTCGGGACATTCTCATAGTGCAAGCTGGGTATGGTATCTCGTGTGACTGAGCCTCAAGATACCATCTTGTCTTGTCCATCCTATATATCCAATAATGCCTGTGGATATAAAAGCTGAGAGGTTATTTTAAATATAGAAAGATTAAGGCATTAAAACATATTGTTATGAGATGTTTCCATTGGAGTCAATGATTTCCCATGGTATTTTTTTATCTATATTTCTGTATAAGATTCCTAAGGGGATATTATGGGCCTTTGCGTTGGAAGGCTGATTACATACCTGTTCTCTCTATGCTGCTGTTTCTGTTGTTGAATTCTTTGTGATATAATGTTTAGTCAGGAGTTTGTGTTGTTCTTCTTTCATGCGTTTTGGGCACTACTTCTCGGTATTTGTTGACTATTAGAGTGTTTGGAGTTTCTACCCTATTAAA
This sequence comes from Crocidura indochinensis, assembly GCA_004027635.1. Classification (NCBI taxonomy): domain Eukaryota; kingdom Metazoa; phylum Chordata; class Mammalia; order Eulipotyphla; family Soricidae; genus Crocidura; species Crocidura indochinensis. The sequence continues at coordinate 19,825 of PVKC010014040.1, forward strand.
CCCTGTTATTTGATTGTTGAGTATTGGTTGTATATAAGATGCATGTTCTAGGTGCTTCAGATTAGTGCTATCATTCTGTATTTATCTTTCGTCTTCTGACTTACTTCGTTTAACATAATATGATCTAGATCCATCCACGTTACTGCAAAGTCTGTGATTGTATCATTTCTGATTGCCATGTAGTATTCCATTGTGTATAAATACCACATTTTAATGATCCATTCATCTGTTTTTGGACATAGAGGTTGGTTCCACGACTTGGTTATTAAACTGAGCGCTGCTATAAATAGTGGGGTAAACACATATCTTGGGATGAATGTCCTTCAGACTTGGGGGTAGATACCTAGGAGAGCAATTGCTGGGTCAAATGACAGCTCAATTCTGAGTTCTTTGAGCACTCTCCAAACTTCTCCATAGGAGTTGGACTAGGGGGCATTCCCACCAGCAGTGGATGAAAGTGCCTTTTGTACCACATCCCTGCCAACAGAGATTGTTCCCATTATTTTTGATGTGAGCCATTATATGTATTATTTACTTTTACTTTATTTCTCTCTCTATTTGCCACATGTTCAAGTTCTACCCCAATTTTAGAAAAAGACAAGATTTTATCTTTTCTTATATCTACATATATGTGAATATATAATGAAATATTATTTATCTATCTATCTATATAGCTATATGTTTCTTTATCACCCCATCTACCACTGGCCACTTGTTCTGTTTCCACCTTTTAGTTATCTTAAAAGGTGTATTGAACCTGGGCATATATATCATTTTAAATCATTTTTTGTGTTCTTGGGATATATGCCAAGTAAGAATATCTCTGAAACACATGAAGTTCTAGTTGTAAGTTTTTGAGATGAATCTATCTTATTTTCTTTCTGTAGAGGCTGGATAAATAAAAGTCCTGAGAATCAGTGACAGATAATCAATTCTTATGTCACAACGTTCCACCCAGTATTGAGTGTGTGTGTGTGTGTGTGTGTGTGTGTGAGTGTGTGTGTGTGTGTCTGTCTGTCTGTCCCTGATCTTTGGGATATAAGCTATTCTACACTGGGGTGATAGCACCTTGTAATCTCAACTTGCATTCTTGTATTTTTCTTATAATTAGTAATGTTGAACACTTTTTATGCCTTTTAAAAATACCTATATCTAGGACCGAAGAGATAGCATGGAGATAAAGCATTTGCCTTGCATGTAGAAGGATGGTGGTTTGAATCCCAACATACTATAAGGTCCCCTGAGCCTGCCGGGAATGATTTCTGAGAATAGAGCCAGGAGTAACCCCTGAACACTGCCAGGTGTGACCCAAAAACCAAAAAAAAAGAAAAATACCTATATCTTCTTTAGAAAATAACTTCAGCTCCTTTTGTATATGTGGTTTTTGCCCCAATTCTAAGACAAATTCTCAGATAGAGTCATTATGTTTCCCAATGATTTGCTCAGTTGCAGTTATTTCAGTCAGACATCTGGAATTAGAGTTCTTGGTTGTTGTACATATCATAAGTCAGGGCCTAGACTAGGGTCCTTTTTATTGGTTCCAGAATAAGTTCTGCCCAGTCATGTTGATGAGAGTCAGTCTTCTGTAGATAGCGAAATTAGCTTTTGTACAAATCAAAGGATAACATGTCTTCTGATTTCATCTTATCGTTAGGAGGTGAGGTAAGACTACCTGTCTTAGACCAAGTTGTTGCCATTCACTTGTTGTCAGGATGTCATAACCCTCATTTAGGAAGGACCAACCCCATCACTGACGAAATCCCTAGAAATTGAGAAAACCTCCCAACTTTACCACACAGGCCCAATAACTCTTAGTTGATTTATTAGTTCATTTTTTACCATATTTTTTACTATATTTACCTATTTTTCTGTTCTCTTATTTCTTGCTTTCTCCTCCCATTTTTCTTGAGCTATACCTAAGCTATCTATTGTTTGTTTCTATGTGGGCATGAGTACATAGGGGAAGGACTTTTCCATGAGAGCCAAACCTAAATTTTAAACAACCCATGCCTATAGTGCATATAGTCCCTCCTATACACTAATCCCTCTAACCCCCTTCAGAAATCTTACTGTCCCTTCACCCCCCCATCCCAATCTGATATCCCACCTTATTAAAGCTCTTTACCTATGCTCTTAATCCATTAGGTATCAAGACTGACCTCCTACCCCAATAAGCCATCACTCACCACCCAAACGAAGGGACACCCACTCAGACCCACACCTTGTTCCCCGCAAGAAACTACAACAAACACTCCTGCTGATTCATGCTGTGTGGCCCTCCTCTCACCTGTCCAAAATGTGGATTGCTGTTTGATACCGGAATAAGCTTCAGAAGGATCCTCAGTGCAAGAACTCTACTCAAGACCTTTCTGCCGCAAATCTTTTCTCAGTCTGAAGAAGATCAGGGTGTGTGATGAAAATGTGCCCTGGATCCCATACTCCACAAGAGAATCTCAAAGGACAATGCAGAGGCCTATATTTTGATTTTATGATAAGTCAAAGACATATATAATATTACCTCTTAATCTGTTTTTCCCAAATTGTAAGGTAGTCTCCAGCATCAACTTATTCCCTTAATTTTTTAAACTTATCTTTATTAATTTTTTACCTTTATATATATGTGTGTAGTATATATATACATAAAA
>PVKC010014041.1:0-22495 GCA_004027635.1 Crocidura indochinensis
GATGAAAGGAGTGAAGGAAGGAAAGGAGGATAGGAAGAGAAGGAGAGAAGGAAGGGAAGGAGGGTAGGAAGGAAAGGAAGGATGAAAGAAAGGAAAAAGGGAAGGAAGAAGGGAAGGAAGGAAACTGAGGGAGCAAAAGGAAGGTAAGTGAAGGAGAAAAGGAAGAATAGTAGGAGAAAGAAAGGAAATATTACTGGTGCTTTGAATTTACAGGCTTGATTCTTTTCACAGTTCTAGCCAACCCTTCAGCATAGGCCTCCAAAGCCATATCTATTTCCAAATATTGTGTTTCCTGGTGTTCTTGATGTGATGATTCATGTGGCCAGCATTAAAGGATGCCTTCTGAGGAGTCTTTATATCACCAGCAGGATACTCCCTAGGTCTTTCAAATACATACTAAAAGTCTAAAGGTCCATCAGCCCAGGTTGCAAAATTATATTCCCTCTACTGCTAAAACAGAGCAAAGGTTCCTACTGGACCTCCTTACATTCAAGTGGGCAGGTAGTGTAAGCAAAAAATAAATCTCTATTGCTCTAAACCACAGCAAATTCTAGATCAATGGATCTCAACCAGCAACTAAAGCACCTTGGGCCTATTGAGTAATGTGAATTCTCAATGCTTGTCCAAGTCTTCTGACTCAGAAACTTAGGGGTTGATTCCCAGACACCCGTGTTTGAATTAGCTCTCCAGGTTATTACCTGCAAAATATGAAGAACCAAGAATTTAGGAGTACATCTTCCCAAACATGGCACTGCATGCCCTTTCTTCCAAAGGTCAAGACCAAATAGTAGAGATCAAAGAAAGAAAGTCTTAGACCAATTTCAGAGAAATGAAATCAGATTTATTGGCAAGCAGATGTGAGACAGTTCAAGAAACTTATTGTCATAGTCCATAAAAGTCCCCTCCCTTTCCTTGGGGACTCTGATAAGCTCTTAAATCAAAATTTCACTTTCACACAGATAAAAGGATAATGGATTGAATCATCCTGATGCTTTATTTACCTTGAAAAAAATTCACTGTAAGAGTAAAAAAAAAGAAACTACATCAGATTATATAGTATCTGCATGACAAAAGAAATAGGCTAAAGCTAAAAGAAAGCTAATGAATGGGAAAAATATTTGCTTTCAAAACATCAGATAAAGGCTTGATGTCCACTATATAAAGAGCACAAAGATCATAATAAAAATCATCTCACACCAGTAAGAATGGCACATATTAAAAATAGTGGGAACAATCTGTGTTCTCAGAGATGTGGTGAAAAAGGAACTTTCATCCACTGCTGGTGGGAATGTTTTCTGGTTCGACCCTTGTCAAAAATATTATGAAGAGACCTCAGTAAACATAGACATAGGCTGCTATGTGATTCAGAAATTTCATTTCTGTGAATGGACCCTCAGCACAGAAAATTCAATTCTGAGTATCTACTCCCAGGTTAAAAAACATTCATTCAAAAGTAGATATGTTAACTATTATTCATTGCCACACTTAGTACAGTAGCTAAGATATGGAATCAATTGGGTGTCCAATGACAAATAAATGAATTTTGAACAGGTACACAATGGAATATTATGCAGTTGCAAGGAACAATAAACCCATGCAATTTTCTGCTACCTGGTTGAAATTGGAAGATACTGTATTGAGTGAAGTAAACCAAAAGAAAACAAACACAGAATGATCTCACTTATCTGTGGTATGTAGAATAACAGGACGGGGAAACATAATGTAATAAAGGGGAAAATGTTTTTAGTAGATCATTCTCACCCTGCAGCTTAGGGAAGAAAAGGACAGAGCAGGAAAGAAATCAATAGAGAAAGGCAGAAGATGGGAAAAGGAAGTAATGAGGGAACAGGGCTTTGGGTAAACTGGTGATATGGTGGTACAACTATAGGGTCACAACACAGACTCAACAGTGAAAACATGATAACAAATAAGAAATCAAAATCATATAAGTATTATTAAAGTGGAATATATGAAATATAAAAATATAAAGCATATTAAATCATATTATTAATTTCATCAAATCTAGTGAGAAAAGAACTAAGGGGTCTGAGTTTGTCTAAATATTGAACAAAAAATATTTGGAAAAACAAATGAACAATTAGTGTTGATGAGTTTAAATATTTTTTAGAATACAAAGGACAATATGTCAAGATGTTGCCATTTATTAGAAATAGCCAGTGGTAGATTTATATGCTCTCCATGAAAGATCATTTTCTTTGGTTTTCACAAATGACCAATTTCTTAATTCCTTGGCAAAAGAATGCATACTGAGTTAAAATTACTATTTTATTAAAAATAAAAAACTAAGCAATTATTACACATACTATAAGCTAATTTTTAAATTAGTATCTTCTTTTTAAGTCACCGTATTGTAAGTTTACTTGTTCTGGTAGGTTCAGTAATGTGACCCCAGCCCCTCACCAAATCTGTCCATGTCCTCATGCAAGGGCCCTGAATGTTTTCCTTGACATGACAGGGGGACTCTGAAGATATTATTAAAGTAATAAAATGGAAAGATTTACTACATGAACTTTACATAGTACACTGGTCCTCAAAAGAGAGAATCAGATAGGAGGATTTTTTGTGAGATGTTCCATTGGTTTCCAGTAAGTTTTTGTTCCTCTCACTCACTGTCATTGAACTTGAGCTTGGGAAGCACTTAACATGTTTCTTAGCACTAAGTTACTGGATATGTTCAGTAAGACAAAGTGAGAACCTGCAGATGAGAAACCAGATGACTCAGCCCCCGGCTGTCATGTAATCCACTTGTGCTCTACCACTTTCACTCTGTTTTATTGCTATTCCCTTTGGTTACCACTTTCTTTCCTTCCTCCACCAGATTCCCAGAGGGAGAAGATATGTTTACCTAACACAATTATTTTTATGCAATGCAAAGCAATGGTTACTTAACAAATCTGTTCATGAATTTATTCTTCACTGGAAGAAATTTGGTGTTGATATTGGTAAGGTAGAACAAAATTAGACATTAAAACAGATTCAGTAACTTAAGTCTTTATTTGAAAATCCAAAGAAATACCTATTTACATCTTTGAAAATGGCCATCCTCCAGATGGCCATGGCAAGTGTTGGTGAGGAGCATATCAAAAGTGGAACCCTAGGGGCTGGAGTGATAGCACAGCAGTAGGGCATTTGCCTTGCATGCTGCCAACCCAGGACAGACTCACATTTGATCCCCAGTATTCCTTATAGTTCCTCAGCTTGCCAGGAGCAATTTTGAGCACAGAGCCAGGAGTAATCCCTGTGCACCACAGGGCCTGGCTCAAAAACAAAAACAAAAACCTGAAGCCTTTATTCACTTCTAATGTGCTGTGATATGGTTCCAGCCACTTTGGACAAGAGTTTGGCTAGTTATTTAAAGTTAAACATATATTGACTATGTAATTAGCAGTTTTCTTAGGAAAGTATGCAAGAGAAATAAAAATGTAAACCCATATGGATATGTATATTACCATTATTACCCTTAATAATCAAAACAGTGGAATCAAATAAACTGGGAAAAGATAAATAAAATGTTATTTATCCATACAGAGGAATCCTGCCAGCAGCGTAGGTGAGTGCAATATTAAACCAGACCATAACATGAAGGAAACTCATAGCATAGACAAAGCCAAAGAAACCCAACAAAAAAGCCACAGATTTATGATTCTGCTCAGGTGCAAAGTTTCCAAAAGGTTAGAATAAAGAAATGAAAAGCAATTCACAAGGTGGCTAAGGCTAAAGATAGATGCTCCCTGTTTCAATCCCAGAATAAACATACATAGGTTTTTAAGAGGATAATAAAAATAGCCTGGGGTCATATTGTACTTATATTCACATAATGCACAAATTTATAAAAATAAACTCATTGTGTTGTTGAAGTGAGAGAATTTTATGATATGTATATAAAACTATCTAAAATTTAGGTAGTGTGACAGGGCAATGCTTTAATCAATAACTTAAACAATTCTCTCAACATTCTTTTTTTGGGGGGCCACACTCAGTGATGCTCAGGATTACTCCTGGCTATGTGCTCAGAAATCTCTCCTGGCTTGGGGGACCATATAGGATGCCAGGGGATCAAATTGCAGTTTGTCCTAGGTTAGCACAGGCAAGGCAGATACCTCCCTGCTTGGTGCCACCACTCCAGCCTCTCTCTCAAAATTCTTACTAGCATATTATTATCTACCTTCTCCTAATGAAAACACTTACCTTCCATCCATTTTTGTTTGTCTTCACAAATGGCTCAACTGGGTCCTAATATGGGTACCAGAAAATAGATCCCCAGAGTAAAAAATTAAGGATATTAAAAATACATAAACTGATATATATTAAAATGCACAAAATAATATACACATAATAAAATACACATAATAATATTAAAATACACAATTATTGATTGGATGTGAAGAGTCTAAAGAATATAGAAATAGAAGAGTTTTCTGCTGTTGAACAGAAAGGCACAAGCACAATGGCATAACAAGAGATGTCAGAGAACCTCTACCTATTCTCTATCTTGTCCTAAAAATTCCTTACACCTGACCATTAACTTGAATCCCTTAGTGTCTTTAATCCCAATTTAGTCATTCAGTGGGGATTGTTTTGAAAGAGAAGATGGAACTTAAGGGCTAGAATTTGGGAGCAAAGTGAATTCCAGGACTATGTAAAGCTGCCAACATTGACTAGGGATTCTGCTATGGACAAGACCACTAAAGCATAATAAGAGCCTTGGAATATTCTTCAACTTGAAAATTATGTCCAACCTGCTGCTGCATTTCTGTGATGAACAAGAGAACTGAAATCTAACTAAATCCAGCTGTCCGAAGGATGGCAAGAATTCAGGAACATGAGATAGCGGGCATGATAAACAATACATGTCCAAAGGGGAATTCAAAAGAAGATAACAGAGCAAGATGGATTCAGGAGACCTAGAAACTTTGCTGTCCAAGATGGTGTTTGACTCCCTGAGAGAATGAATCCTTGTCACCAGCGAGTTAGTTCGGAAATTAGAGGCTCTGAGACTCTGGTTCTCAGAGCAATTATTAGAAATGGAAAGCATAGGAAAGATTCAGCTGTTTTTATAGCTTAAAAACTTGTACACAAAAGAAAAAACTCACAGCATGGGTCTTGCCTGGGTTGATAAAAAGGGTTCAGATTTTGAAAGGGACAGCAGTGACATCTAAGCAAAAGTAGGAGCAGGCAGATAGATACAGTAAATTAGGTATACAAATTCAATCGGCAAAATTAACTTCTCCATCAAATACATATCTTATTTATCATGCTGATCTCTAGCCTGGAACATAACTTTCAGTATCAAAATGAGTGGGAGATGTCAGTAATAGGTTGGCACTATGTTTATCTTGGCACAAGCTTGTTCATTCTGACACAAGATGGTTCACTCCTGTTCCTGTGCTGAGTTAAATGTCTTCTCTCTGCTCAGGAATAAATAGTTGAGTATTTCCTTGGGAGGTGAAAAGCAAAAAACTTTGTTTGTTTGTTTAATATGGGGCTACATCAAGCAATTCTCAAGGTTACTCCTGGCTCTATACTCATAAATTGCTCCCTGACATGCATGAGGGACCATATAGTATGCCAGGGATCAAACCTGGGTTAGCTGCATGCAAAGCAAGTGTCCTATCTGCTGTACTATTGCTCCAGTCTCTCAAAACAAGAAACTTTATGATTGCGGAAGAGAGTAAAAGCAATCCTAATTTGATCTGTGTGACAGATTGTGCCACGTTTATGGAGGTTTATAGCAATAAAATCTTAAAATAAGTTTGCTGCATTCCTTAACATTTCTCCTTTCTCCTGAGTTTACTCTACAAAATTAATGTATCTGTTAACTTCGTTGGCAATGAAATATTTTCATGAAGCAAGAAGCAATAGAAGAATACCACTAAAACAAAGGACATTTATTAATAAGCGATAAAAGGTGGATAAAGGTAGGTAAAGAATTTGAGCTAGTTCCTAATGAAGCTATAATATGATAAAATTTTCATATACAACTTTATCATACAAAACACTCTGAACTATGCTTGAGAGATTCACAGAGAAGATACATGCAGACATGAAAGCCAGTATTTTAAATTTGTTTGAAATTCAGCAGAATGCAAAGCCAATGTAGGCTGAAATTGAGCTACTAGACCAAGATAAAGGAATAGTTACAGGAACAATGGGAATTCCATCCAAATTAACACAGAACTCTAAGCATTTTGACAGCTGATGGAGATGAAGATATTCATAAACCTTGGTGCCTAAAGCTCTCCAACACTTTCCAGAAAGCAAGTCGACCTAAGTGCAGGGAGATAATCTACAGTCTATGACTAGAAATAATAATACAGCAACTAGGAAACTTGCCTTTCACGTGACAGAACCTGGTTCAATCTTTGTTCATCTTTGCCATCTAGTTCTCCCAAGATCTGCCAGAAGTGATCCTCTAGTAGGGAACCAAGGTTAAGCCCTGAGCACAGCTGGGTATGGTCCAAAAGAAAACAAAAAAAGAAAAACAAGCAAACAAATAAAAATGCTTACCCAATAGTTATACTTTGGATGTGTTTTTATTACAGTTGTTCTTAATAAATCTGGAAGAAACAAGACTAAGATATTTTTAGGAGTCGCCATCTGCATGTTCTATGTATATGTGGATTTAATATTCAAGGGTCTAAAATAGATGCAATAATCTTATCTTAGAAATTACAAGTGAATTGTCCTTCCATATATTGTTTTTTGTCACCATGGAATCATAATAGAGAAAATGTGCTTCAAAGTCTGTCCTAATATCCTCCTTTCTTATTTGAACACATAAAAATCAATAGTTTGGGGTTTGTTATTGAACCAAAAACTGATAATGTGGGGGCTGGAGTGGCGGCGCAAGCAGTAGGGCAATTGCCTTGCATGCACTAACCTAGGACAGACTGTGGTTCAATCCCTCGGCATTCCATATGGTTCCTCAAGCCAGGAGCGATTTCTGAGTACATAACCAGGAGTAAGCCCTGGACGTCACCAGGTGTGGCCCAAAAAGCAAAAAAAAATGTTTGATAATATGCAGGAAAATAATATATTTTATATTTTTCCTATAAATTTAATATCTAGAGAGAATGATGGACCAGACTCATTATTGTCCACCCTAAAGATTATTGTCAGAAAAGGCATCTTCAAAGTTCCTATATTGCTGTTTCTTTAGAAGTTCTGAAAGAGGGACCCAGGAGATAGCATGGAGGTAAGGCGTTTGCCTTTCATGCAAAAGGTCATCAGTTCGAATCCAGGTGCCCCATATGGTCCCCTGTGCCTGCCAGGAGCAATTTCTGAGCATGGAGCCAGCAGTAACCCCTGAGCACTGCCGGGTGTGACCCAAAAACCACAAAAAAAAAGAAGTTCTGAAAGAATATTTACTGATCTAAGCATTAAGATTGAAAACCAGTTTTTCTGAATACTAATAACATCTTTCTGGCTTTGAAATTGGTGGAATATTCCATTTTGGATGATGTATAGTTTCCATTGTTATAAAAGATATTAGCATTTAGTACATGGTTAAATGAAAGTAAAAACTGCTTACTTTTGAATTAAAATCGATACACAAGGTCTTGTCATTATTTTATATCTTTATTGTTACCATTATTATCCTAATTAATTTCAAGATAGGAAATTAGCTCAAACCTTGAAACTGTCTTTCTTTGCATGAAGAATTGAAAGAATTCTGCTTTGGGGTAAAATGTTAATTTTCCAAAAGGAAAACCAGAAATCTTTGAAATGTGAGCCAACCCTAAATGCACTGCATTCCATCACTGAAATTGAGGAATGCAATAAAGTGCAGGGCTAGATTAATCTGAGGATATAATAGAAGATCCTAACCCTGAAATCATAAATCAACCAAAAATATATGCCACACTAAAGAAAATCAAAACAAAATAAAATTGACATGCTTGTCTCCATGTTGGTGCTGGAGAGATGAAGAATAAACTCTTCAAGATTTTATGACATTGGTAGTGGGTATGGTATTCATGTTGGGTAGTTTTTAAGTATAAACTGGCTGTAATTTTAAATATGCCAAGAAAGTTAAATTAAAAGAAACTTTGCTTTGTGGTTGTAGATGTGAAATCAGGACCCTCTCTGAAGGATGTAAAGTTCAAAACAAATTGTAACAATTTCCTATTAAAATTTCCTGCCTTAAAAATGGGTTACTCTTATTCCAAGTTTAGGAAACATGCAAGGAACATTTCCCTTGTTAAAATCATCAAAAATAATGGCTAAAATATAAACACACTATATTTGCTACTGGAATATTATACACAGGTGATAATAATGATAGTAATAGCTTTTAAAGGATGCTTTATAAATTTAAAATATTTTAAAATATAAACAAACAAAAAATAATTTTTAAAGTAAGTAAGATTTGCAAAGAGAATAATTGACTTTACTCATTGCTTCTCAAATAGTGGAGTGCGGGGCCGGGCGGTGGCGCTGGAGGTAAGGTGCCTGTCCTAACCTAGGATGAACCGCGGTTCCATCCCCCGGTTCCCCATATGGTCCCCCGTGCCCGCCAGGAGCAACTTCTGAGCGAATAGCCAGGAGTAACCCCTGAGCGTCAACGGGTGTGGCCCAAAAACCAAAACAAAACAAAAAAAAAAAACAAAAACAAAAAATAGTGGAGTGCGGCCCCCGGGGGGTGGGGGGGAAACGGGGCGCTCTGTAAAGGGGAACGGGTTTGACCTTGGCAAACACTGTCATAACAAACTAAGCCCGGTGTTTATGTCTCTGTATGTCTCTGGAGCTAAGAGTTGCTGTGTCCTGCTTCAAATCCCACTTCGAAAAGCTATGCACTGCAAAACATGCTCCTGGTAGCCATTAATTCAGACATCACCTATGATTTTAAAAAATCAGCTCAAATTATTTTATATGTTTTTGTTTTGCAGGTTAAAGTTTTTTTAATAAAGATACTATTTACAGTCTCGGGTGGGGGGGGGCACGAAAATGTTTTTTTCTTCCTAGGGGGCATAGCAGAAAATAATTGAGAAGCACTGACTTAACTCAACAAATATGAATATTTGATAGTATAATGGAATTTTTCATAATTATCATTAAAGTAATAATGGCATATAGATGAATTTACTTATTTTGAGAGATGAAGCCTACAGTATTTATCAGTCAAATACATGATGACTGAAACTTATTTTCAAAAAATTATGAAAATATAAATGGAAAGAGATTAATGGATAGAAGGGTAGATACCAGATGGATAAAACTAAGTGAAATAGATGAAGAAATGAAGAACTAGATAAGTAGGCCAACAGTAGATTAATATATAGATAAAAAACAAATATTGGCTGACCAGAGTAGTGGCACAACGGTAAGGTGTTTGCCTTACACGTGGCTGACCTAGGACAGACCTTACTTGGAGAATGCGAATGAATTTGCAGCACTCACACATTCCTCAGCGTCCCATATTATCCCCCAAGCCAGGAGCAATTTATGAGCCCATATCCAGGAGTAAACCCTGGGGTTATTGGGTGTGACCCAAAAATTAAAAAATAAAAAATAAAAAAAATATTGGGAGATGTTAACAGCAGTTTGCGTAAGTATAGATAGGTGTTTGTGAAACTATTCTTTCACGCTTGTGTCATGAATATTTTCCTAATAAATTTTACAAGAAGCAATCTGTACTAATAAGACAAAGATCTTCTTATCAGTCCTAAAGTCTTACTTCCTCCCAAAACTCCCCAGGATTTTCCTTCTTTGCACCTGATATTGCTCTGTTCTTCTTGTGCCAAACAGCAATAAAAGTCTTCTTTTCAGTGTGCTCAGTAGGCATTTTTGAAAAGGTGATTTTTCTGATAATTTCCATGATGCTCCTCCAACATGTGTTAGCATAAGTCTAGAGCTGAGTGTTTCCTCTTTGTAAAATAGCACATGTGAGTCACATGCGTGTGCACGCACGCACGCGCGCACACACACACACACACACACATAAACTCTCTCACTCACTCTTTGATTTCCTCACTATAAAGAAGCAGTTGGAATGGGAGAGAGGTAAAGGAACAGAACACACAAGTCCAAGAAATGTGTGAGTGCTGCAAATTCATTCGCATTCTCCAAGTAAATTATCATTATTAGACATTTTTACATTCATGCAAAATTCAAGCTACACTGAAAAAAACATCCCTCATGTTGAAAGTAGTTCTCTTAACCAGTCCATGTGCAATTGGCTGCTGTGAGAGCAAATTATTGAGTGATTTAAAAGATGAATGTTAACACAAATCCCACTTTAGATGGTTATCAGGCCATCATTAAGTTCACTTTGAGGCATATGTTCACTGCCTCAAAGAGAAGTCAACATTGGCTGGGCTGAGGAAAAGACTAGAACCACCTTCTTTGCCTCAGGGTGTACAAGACACTTACAGTCTGCCTCAGTCTGCAAAATCATGCGTCTTTAACTGAAAAAACATTCCGAGAAGACCCTATTCAGGAAGTGAAAGTCTGAAGCCGACAGACATGAAATCTCATCGACAGTGACAACCGTGGTGCTCCTAAACCACAAGGATCATTTCAACAATTTGCAGGCGTCTACCACAAACATGCCAAAACATTCTAGACAGAACAAAGATGAGCTGGGTTGTCTTCTGCCAACAGCTTTCCCCACGACAACCAGACTCATAAGCAAATGCTAAGAAAATCTAGGGCCTAAAACTCTGAAACCAACATGCAGATGCAAACCATATGGGGATTAGGCTCTTCCTGGAGCTGGAACAGGGAAACCTACCTTGCATATGGAAATCAGTGCTTGAAACACACACACACATACACGCACACACACACACACACACACATTATGCTACAACAAGGGTTAACAAATACCCTGATTTCCACCAGCAAAGATTAAGACCAGTTAGATGACAATGCCAAAGGGCCTTCCTCATCTGGGAAAGAGAGAGGGTGGATGAAATGATCAAAGAGGAAAAAGAGAGAAACCTGGATGGATAGATAGATAGTGTGGAGGGCACTGTCTTGCATGATTGGTATCTGGGTTCGAGCTCCAGCATTTCATACAGTTCCCTGAGCATATCTAATGGTGATTCCTGAATGCAGAGTCGGGAGTAATCACTGAGCATTGACATGTGTGGCTCACACACACACACACACACACACACACACACACACACACACACACACATGCATACACAATTAAAAAAAAAGAAATCAAAGCACCCTAGCAAGCTTCCCATAAAGGGTCAAATAGTCATTGTTAACCTGCAAGAACCATTTGGTCTCTTGCAAATGCCTTCAGCTCTTGTGTTGTCTAAAGGCAGTGGGAGGCATCTAAAAATAGTCAAGATAAAACTTTTTCTATGTCCATGTATATACAGATAAAACTGTACTTGGGAACAGATTTTGAAATTTACATTTTAAATATTTGTTACATTCTTGAAAACTATCTTAACTATCAAGGCCAGAGTGATAGTACAGAGGTAGGGTGTTTACCTTGCACGTGGCTGACCCAGGATGGACCTAGGCTCAATCACCAGCGTCCCATATGATCCCCTGAGCCAGGAGAGATTTCTGAGTGAATAGCCAGGAGTAACCCCTGGACATCACTGGGTGTGACCCAAAAGACAAAAAAAAGTTAACTATCAAAACCAGCTTTTTCTACCAGTTGTGGACTATCAAGCAACTGACTGAAACTAGCCCATGAAGGACTCATTTGCACATCCCTTATTGGGAGCGTTGATTTCAGACTGTTGCAAGCATCAGATCTTCTGAAAGATGAATGAAAATACATATCCTGAGCCCTAACCCTGAGTTCCTGATTTTCTCAGAATGAGAAGAAGCCTGAATATAATTTTATCTCCCCAGATCCAGGCAATGTGCAAGTCACCAAACCCACACATGGAGACCATGGTTTAAAAACAAGGTGAATGAAGAAGCTAGAACAATAGCATAGTGGGTAGAGCATTTGCCTTACACATGCTGACCTGAGAAGTATGAGAAGGAAAAATAAAGGCCCATGTTAGCCAAGATGAGCAACAGCACTTGGGTGACAATTGGAGGAAACTTCTGTAATTTTTTTTACCAAAATAGGAGCCAGGGAATGATCAAATTTGAGTTTTAATAACATATGTAATAGATATCATCTCTTTCTGTTTGGGATTTTTAATCTAATATATATGCAAGAGTAACTCACTTTCTTCAAATCATTCCTCAAATCCCTATAATACATGCTCCTAGAGGTCTAAGAGAATAGGTGCTATGTGTTGTGAATTGGAGATTTTCTATCCCCAAAACTCATGTATCAATATCCTAATACATTATGAGGAATTAATAGCTCATAAATGAAATAAGGACCTTTATAAATGGAAATAGTGCCCTTATGAAGAAATTCCCATTGGTACCATAGAGTGCAATGTTTTCCTTGTGGTCAGATAATCTGGTTCAATCCTCAGCACTGCATGTGGTGTCCTGAGCACTGGTAGAAATGATCCCTGAGCAAAGATCCAGGAGGACTACTGGCTGTACTCCCCAAACAAAAGAGAGAGAGAGAGAGACAGAGACAGACAGAGAGAGAGAGATCCTAGAGAGTTCTCCAGTTCCCTTTCCAGGGGATGGTACTATCAGCATTGCCAGTTATCAGAATCAAACCCTACTGACTCCCTCATCTTGATTTTTTTATTTTCCAGAATTCAGGAAGTAAGTATCTCTTCTTCATTAGATGTCTGGATCTTTCTATTAAAGACCCAAGCCTGGAACTTTTTAAATCACTTAAATATTCTTGAATAAACATATAGTTAAGTGATATCAATCTATTCCAGTTTAAATTTTAAAAGTAGTTGAAAGACAGTGTGACACTTTTAAGGCTAGGATACTACTTGCTCATAGTACATCCTTGAGATAGCAGGAAAAAATGAGGAGGATTATTTATAGACATGTAATTCTACTCTAGTATTTAAAAAACAGAAAATGAAATCTTGCCTTTTATGACAACTTGCATAAACTTTCAGGAGATAATGATAAGACAAATAAATCAGAATGACATAAATAGGTTCTGATTCACTTATATGAAGACTACAAAGAAACAAAGCAAGTGAACAAACAAAAGAAAAACACGTGGATTCAGACAACAGAATGGTGTTTTCCGGAGTGGAAGCAGTTGTGGGTAGAGAAACTAAGGCTCAAATCTAAGGTTCAAAATGGTTCATTGGAGATAGTGGGTGAAAATCAAATTTTGGGCAATGGGTATACTATGATACATAGTGGTTAAGGTGTGAAACTGTGTATCTGAAACTTAAACAGTGTCTTAAACTAATATTGACCCAGCTGAGATTCAATTTAAATAATTTGGGTAGGACAATATCACAGTGAGTATAACCCTTGCCAGGTTTGATCTCTGACATCCCTCCTTTCCCATAAACCCCTCTAGGAGTGATCCCTGATCACAGGGCATAGAGTTAGCCCTGAGTACTGCCAGGTGTAGCCCCAAAACAAAATTTCTACGTGGTTCTGAACTTCTATTTAGAATAACTGGATAAGAGAATGCAATGGTTTAAAGAGGGAATGATGCATACATCATTCTTCATCCTAGAATATACAGAGAATATAGAAAGCAATAAGCATGGACTAGTCCTTCCAGCCCTCATCTCTATTGTCTCTGGGTATTATTGCAAAATGTCTTTTATTTTTCTTAAATCCCATAGATGAGTGAGACTATTCTGTGTCTATCTCTCTCCCTCTGACTTATTTCACTCAGTATAGTAGTTTCCATGTCCATCCATGTATAGGAAAAATCTCATGAACCGGCTCACGATATGAAGCTCACCACAAAGAGTGGTGAATGCAGTTAGAGAAAAAACTACACTAACAACTATCATGACAAAGCTAATGAATGAGAGAAGTAGAATGCCTGTCTTGAATACAGGCGGGGTGGGGAAGGAGGGAGATTAGAGGCATTGGAGGTGGGAATGTTGCACTGGTGAAGGGGGGGGGTGTTCTTTTTATGACTAAAACCCAACTATAAACATGTTTGTAAACATGGTGCTTAAATAAAGGTATCATTTTAAAAAATAAATAATTAAAAAAATGAACAAAACAGTAGAAACAGCTAAAATAAGAAATAAGCATGGAAAGGAGAGGATGGAGAGACAGATGAGAATCAATTGAGAAACAGAGGTCTAGAGGTACAGGTACGTCAGCAGTATCAAGAAATGGTAGAGCTAAATATCCAAGTCAACAGCATTGAAATCCAGTTTTTAACAATTGAACTTTAAAAGCCACCTGTTCAAATGGCAGGCTGGATGGAGGAGAATGGTGGGTTGGGGAGGTAACCTGGTGACCTGGGATCATTAGTAAAAGGAAGTTGACACTGATTATTGAGTTAGTGCTGAAACATTCTCTGTTTAAAACTCCACTATGAGCAACTTTGTAAATCACTGTGCTTTGATAAAAACACATTTTTAAATTACTCTTCCCCAAAACCATTTAAGAAAAAAATTATAGAATACATTAATCTGTAATATTTACCATCCAATAGCTGCAAGTTTAGTCCCAAGCATCTTAATTTAGTATTCCCCCCCCCCAAAAAAAAAAGTTAAACTGTCTCATCCAACCATTCCTGCCACAGAAGTTAAGTTGTCATTGTTCTTATGACAACATTTTTATTCCAAGCAAGCATTTTTATTTCAATATAATTCATAACACCACTGGTTTAGTCTGCCCAGACTACCCTAGTAAAATAACACAGATAAAGCGAGTTTAACTACAGATAATACTCTTACTGTCCTGGATACTGAGGACTTGAGGTGGCTATCCTCAAGGTGTAGAATCCTCTATCTGGAAGGTAGTGTATATGTGTAAGAGACAGACAGACAAAAAGTTGTTGATGTATCTTCATATAAGAATGCAATTAAAGGTCTACACACTCAAAACCTCATCTAAGCTTCACAATCTTCTAAAGGTCCTAGATCCTAAGACACTGGAGGTCGTTATTTTAACGTGGACATTTAGAAGCAAGCTTTCAGTACATAACCAAGCCATTTTGTCTTTCCACCTTTCTCCCAATAGTATTATCTACAATATTCATTTATTGCAATATTTACAGTACCCTGGTAAGATCCCATTTTGATATCTTCTTTCTTCCCAGTTGCTTCGTGTCCCTATTTGTATAGGTTTACATAGTCTTTCCCCCAAAAGAAAAACCTAGTCATTCCTTTAAATTTATTCCTTTGAATACATTTTAATACATTCTCAAAGCATCAATCTCCCTCCATTATCCTGCAACACATATTTTTTTCAGATTTTATCTCCTTAAAGGTAAGAAAATGGAGAAACAATAGCAACATAAAGGAGCACAGTTAAGTTTTAAGCCCGATCTCTAAAATAACTACCACTTCTTCTTTTATTGAGGCTTATTTCCCTAATTTTTAACCATTATAAGTTTACTGGTGATTACTATGGGGAAGTATATTAATCAATACTACTTCATATGAGGTACCTATACATAGCCAGTGAGCTGTGCTACTGTCCACAGAGATGACAGCTTAGAAAATGAGAGTCGGTGTACAGAAACATGATTTGGCAAAGAACTGTAAATGCCTGTTGTCTCTAAGAATAAAACTGGTGGTAACATTTAATATTGTTTACAACTCCATTTTCAAGCAATTGATTTCATTGTCTTTTTCAAAATTAGCAGGCCAGAATGAATCTGAAAATTGAAAAGCAAAGGCCAATAGCATAACATTCTTTATTACACATTTAATTTGTGAAGCAGACACATTTAGACAACAGAAAGTATAAATTTGGGGGCTAGAGCAATAGTACAGCCAGTAGGGTGCTTGCCTTGCTAAATAAAAATTATTTGTCTTAAAGAGTTGACTTGAGTATAGACTACACACAAGCAATTGAATTTTTTAATCAAAATGGTTTTAAGATTTGGAAATCAGCTCCATTCGAATTTCACCAGAATCCTTTGCTAAGGAATGACTTTGCTTCTGTTGGTTTCCCATTCTGCTCATGTCAGTCCTTTGGCTTTGATAGCACCTCAAGGCAGTGCCAATGGCTGTTTAAAAGAAATTCTCTTATTTTCTCAGCGGCATGAGTAAGAACACGCTTGTCTTTTGAGAAGGTGATTGTTTTAGGGACTTTCAGAGGAATTTAAGAGTGGGGGCATTTTGACAATTGTTATTTTGTAAATGTTTTCATTTCCAATCAGTGTCAGGCAGATGATTTTACCTCTTCTAGAATATTCTTCTGTCCAAATTCATATAGCTGCTGAAATACTACACACTGGACCTGTTCATACTGCATTGTTTGATTTCCTATTCAATTTCAAAGAGCAGGTGTCTTCTCTGCCAATCTCCTAATACGTGTGACAGTGTCCTTGGGTTAATCCAATCTATCAGTTAATTGTTGGGGAGCATCCAACCTAGTAAGCAGGCATCATTGTTTCCTTTATCACTTGATAATATGCAAAGAACTTCTTGTTCAATGTGGCATCTTAGACTATCTCAGGCTTGTCATTAAACTAAGCCCTCCATTACAATCCTTCAGCTAAGCCTTACATGTCTGTGCAACTAAATAAATAGTCAATATATGCTAATGCAGTGTCTGTTTAATAGTCCAATACCGAAAAGCCAGCTGTGCCATGAAACCTTTTGTTAACTGGTGACCTCTGTACATTCAAATACAAGGCAAACAGGAGTTTGAGCAATGAATCCCAAAGGATGCTTTCCCATGTTTCACTGCAAATAAATGGTACAGGAAATTGAGGCCCAGTGAATTTAACTGATTTATACAGTGGAACAATAGTTGCAAAGCTTGTTTTCCAGGTCTTACTCTTGTTTTGTTTATTTGTTCACAGCAAAGAACCAGTAGTTGGAATCCATGTAGATGGGAACTGAGGAAAAGTAAAAATAAATTCTAGACCAAGGGCAGAAATAAATGTATAATAAATATATGTACATATATATAAATATATACAAATAAAGTACAAATTTATGAAACTCAATCTATGGAAATGGTAATTATGGTAGAAATATATACAGGTATCTCAAGAGAATATAAAACAAGGAAAAATAAACCAAGAAATTTATCCTCTTTAGGTCATATTTATACAATATCTTCTAAACCAAAAATAAAAAACAATCAGCCTCATTTTTGTTTTTATTGCAAATCAATATGTATGCCAGAGTACATATTCAATAAACATTTGCTGAATTGAATTTAAATAACTTTGGTTTGCCAAGATTGTTTTTCATTTCATGATGCTCTGAGGAGAAAATAAAAAATTCAATTAAATGGATTTTTTTTATCCTGTCTTTCATAAATGTCTCTGAACTGCTGGTTAAATTTTACTCCGAAAAATTATCATGCTTTGTTTCTTACCTTGTAGTAACTTACAGTAAAACTGTTCTTATACTAAAACTGCAATAAAGAGAAATCTGCCTAGTGTCTATTGTCAAATATCAGAACATTAACAATAACCTTCAGTGTCTCAAAGGCAACCACTCCTGGTTACATCAAGGAATCAGAGGGGTCCTGGTATTTGTTTGAATGATTCTGTAATTGTTTCATTCACCCACCTCATGTGGCAGAGAACAAAAGGTTTGCTTGGACTTCAATTCAATGTTTGTATTTATTTGGAGTTTGCAAGTGCCTTGTAGATTACAAACAAGAGGAATTTAGGATGACTTTAAAACACCAAGAAATCATTGCAATAAGATCTTTCACTCAGAAATCAGTCATAACTTTGCAACCAGATGAGTAGGCTTAACAAGGCACCTGAGATATTATAAACTATTAGATTTTTTTTATGTTGTCAAATTTTCTTGAAAAGCTTGCTTCAGTAAGTCAAACCATGCCGCTTTGATCAAAGTCGCTATATATCCAGAACTCATTCTCTTTAACATATACAAAATTGTACTAAGCCACAAGATTTTACCCTTGGAAAAGATATAGTTAGTTTTAGGACACAGCTTCCAAAAACTTAGCAACAGCAAATATCCACATCAATAAAATGGAGAAGAGATGATAAAAAACTTCCTCAAAGCAGACATGCAGATAACTAGCAGACATATGGATAAACAGTTTTGAAAAAATGCAAACCCAAACAACAATATTACATCACATAATCTTAGTGAGACTGGGGCATATCAAAGAAGAACAAAATAACCAGTGTTGGGGTGAATGTAGAAAAAAAGACACCTTCCGGGCCGGAGAGATAGCACAGCGATGTTTGCCTTGCAAGCAGCCGATCCAGGACATAAGGTGGTTGGTTCCAATTCCGGCGTCCCATATGGTTCCCCATGCCTGCCAGGAGCTATTTCTGAGCAGATAGCCTGGAGTAACCTCTGAGCACCGCTGGGTGTGGCCCCCCCCCCCAAAAAAAAGGCACCTCCATCCAATGCTCATGGACATATAGACTGGCATAATTTTTGTTTGTCTGTTTTTTGGGCCACACCCAGTGACGCTCAGGGGTTACTATCTTCTGGGTATACCCTCAGAAATAGATCCTAACTTGGGGGACCATATGGGACGCTGGGGGATCGAATCTTGGTCTGTCCTGAATCACCCGCGTGCAAGGTAAGCGCACTACCGCTGTGCGACCACTTCAGTCTCATAGACTGGCATAACTTTTTGGGAAAACTTTATGGATATATCTCAGAAAACTAAGAATTGAACTACCTTATGACCCAGAAATTGTACTTCTTTTCCAAGACCCAAAAATCTACTTTAAAAAGACATTTGGGCTCCTATGTTTCTTGCAGCATAGTTCACAAACTGCCCAAATCTAGAAACAAATCCAAATTTTGAAGAATAGATGTCCAGATAAAAACAATAATAATCACTATTGTACATATGCACAGTAGATTACTCTTCGGCTTTAAGGAGAACACAGAAGTAATACAATTTGCTGCTACATGGGTGGATCTGGAGAGTAGCAAGCAGAAGGAGAGGGACAGATCCAAAATGTTCCTCTCATATGTGGAATATAAAGAAACTTAGTAAAGGAATAATAAATGGAAAATGCAACAGAACAGAGACCTAGTCTGCTGAACTGAGCTTCCCAGGGAGAAAGAGGGGCTTTAAGGGTTGGGGACGGGGTTACACTGAGACAATGTCAAGATGTTGTTTGGACTATTATATGCATGAGACCCTGCCATTAACCATATTATATATCATGATGTTACAAATAAATGACTTTTTTTTAAGCAGAACTATCTTCAGATGAGGGTAGGAGTGGCCACAGAGAATCTAGAAAATTGCTCATCTAGGGTGATTTCAATGTATTTGATGTTTATATTTCACTTTCTTTATTTAGCTTCCAAAAATATGTATAATAATGTGCAGATAAATCAGAGAGGTCATTTGTTCCCTCCTACAAACTTTCTGATAAGGAAATTTAGACTTAGGAAGATTACAGTTCAGGAATGAGGAAATGAGTCAGAATTAGAAGTAAGATCAGGGAGTTCCCAGGAGGAACTTTCTTGGTGACATGGGGCATTTTTTTATCCTATCTTTTCACTTTCATTTGGTTTTTGTTGCCTTACGTATTATAGCATCAAGTCTGATGCACTGAGTTTAGTTCCAAATCTCCATTATTCTAAGTATTCTCCAAGATATTGGAAGTTAGGAAGTTAATAAGACAAAGTGTTATACTTGAATGAAAACCATAGATGTTGTGTGTAGAAGAAAACCAGGACTTGGTGCTCATCTCATGTATGTGCTGATTCTGCAAATCTATATGGAAACTTGTGACAAACACTGTTATCGGTTCAGCCATGAATAAAACTTAAAACCTGGAAGCAAACAAACAAACCTGCTTTCTTAATTTATATTCAATGGGGAAATAGTCCTCAAATTACCAAATGAACATGTGTCAGTTAGTCAAAAAATATAAAGACAAGGGATGAGAAATGCAAAAGGGATGATAGAATTTTTCTGTTTGTACCATTTATCTATTCCATAACTTAAAAAAAGAGTGAGTGCCCAGATATGTTTATGGCCTTGCTCTGTGCTTTTCCCTTAAATTGTACAAATGTTCCTGCAAAAATCGAATGAAAGGAGATGATTGTGTTTCTGGACTGTATTCCTTAGTTCACTGAATCTCTAACTTATTTACTGAACAATAGATACTGAATACTGTCCATGGTGGACAATATTTCCTCAAAATCCAATCAGTTAGGTATGATCCCTGCACATTTACCATCCAAAGTCAACAGTTTAGACTGTAACAATATAAAATTTTATTTTTATTTAGACAAATAAATGCTCAAATAATCCAGTTCACTCAAAGTGTTCAGATTGAGGTGCTTTCCTGAGCTGACACAAAAGACCTTAACAAATTCTGCACATTATTTTGTGAGCTCCTGAAGCATGAAGCAAACAATAGTCTACCTATCCACTCTAGCAAGGTTAGGCGATCTGATCTTGTGCACTTTGTCGAAGGTTGTCAGACTTATCCTGCATTTCTGCTTCTCTGATCCACTCAACTCAGTAGAAAAACTTCTGAGCTGTACTGGTCCCTATATCAGACCATACTAAATTTGTTAAGGCCAATTATATCTCTTTTCATTTCAATTAAAGTTTTCTTCATTTATGACAATATTAATCTAGTAGATGATTAATCTACACTGCATTAACTATTGCCATACATCATCCCAAGCAAATATCATTTTCTTAGCATCCCAGAATTAGCTGTTTCAAGAGAGACATGGCCTTAAGAAAATTAAACAGCTCTTTTCACAGTTAACTAAAGCCTTCTTTATAGATTTGCACTTAGGGCTCTTCCACTGAGGGCAGAGAGGAATTTGACTCTGTTTTCGGTCATCATGTGGCTGCCAACCTTCTCAATCTATAAGTTTGTAGGAAGAGGAAATTTTCCAAATGTCCTCCCCAAATGCTCCTTAGAAGAGAGGAGCCTGGTAACAAGAGCCCTTCAGTATCCCTAAGTCAACTGAATTATGGTTAGAGTTAGGCCAAAGTCCAAACAAAACAACTACCATTCGAATTACAATTTTTCTACAGGAAAAATATTTCCTGACCCATAAGACTAATCAATGCCTCGGTAAATAGTAACAGGAGGACAAACATGATGTTCAGACACACAAAGTCTGTTTAGAGCCATGACCTTCGTCAAACTCCAAGGTCTTCGGGCATAGACTCAATCCCAAGTCCCCCGAGATATTCATGTTGAGTGAAAATGGAGATGAGTTTGTGATCAGTTCTCATGAGTTTCTGAATAAATAAATTTAGTTAATTTCCCTTTCTGGAATTTGAAAATCCAATAAGTTAATAGACATAATTGACATATTATGTTAATAGACATATTGACATAATAGACATAATTGCCAAAACTGGCAAAAACAATTTTTATTTTACATTTTCCATCACTTGTTCTCCACCCTTTTCCCTTTCTTGCTGGGTAGAATTTAGGGATTCCTGCTTGTAGAATCCAGGGGTTCTACACTTATCTAGGTACAGTCACCATATCCTTGGTAGCTGTGTTCCCTGGGGCTGCCACACTTATTGTGGCAGTGTAGGACTCGGTGTTCATGCCACCAGGATCACATTTGATGTGTGGTAGACTTTGGGATAAAATGCAGGACCTCACTCCCTGAAAAGTAAATGGTTTCCCACTGAGCCCCATAACTAGGCTGCAAGAATATTTTAAACCTTTCTCTCAAAGTTACTGAATAGCTTCTTCTAGGGAAGAGGACCTTACATTTTGTGCCTAGCATTTTGTAAGAACTAGCCATTTTCATTTAATTTGAACCTACTCTACTATTTGACAATGCGTTTTCCCTCCATTGAATGATAAATTGCTTCAGGACAGAGATGACATCTCACTTATTTACAGTACTGCACTAGCTAGAATAGTTCCTTAATAGCTACCAGAGTTGCTCTGTTTTGTTTTTCTGACTCTTTACTAGGTTAATCTTGCATTAAATAAAGTAGGAAAGAGATCCCATTCCAAGAAGCAATTACTTCTCAACATCAGTTTTCAACTTATGTTGAGAAGTAATTTTCAGAGTGACAGTCTTGGTTCCTCCAAATTCTTGGTTGGGGTCTCCCCACTCTCCCATCCAGTGTAAATGAAATTGAGAATCTGGGAAATATGGGATACTTAGGTTAAGAAAAGCCAAAATCCATTCCCATCTTCTGTCCCCATGCTGTGTAAACTCAGGACGTTATGTTCTATATGGCTTTTTCTGTAGAATTGAAATTTCTCAGTGGATGGTTGGTGCTTTGCTTGGAAATAAAAATTGCATTTCTTAAGAGCAAGGGAATGTGCTATGAGCTTTCACTATAGGAGGATTGTTTCTGAATCAAAAATGTTATTTTTGAAATGTTTTTATATACTCATTCATCCCTCAGTCATCCTCAGGTTAGTGCATAAATCCACCCCTTCAGGGCTGATGGAGATTAGGCAAGGATGACAAAAAATGGTATAGGCTTTCCAACATCATGGACCCCAAAAATGGAGTGAGAGGTAGGAGATAGCCCTTAAAGTTATATT